>CAUYTI010034609.1:0-18533 GCA_963575145.1 Galago senegalensis
GGGATTTTGTGATATGGGCTAATCTCACTGGAGTTAAATGATACCTCAGAGTAGTTTTGATTTGCATTTCTCTGATGATTAAGGATGGTGAACATTTTTTCATGTATCTGTAGGCCGTACGCCGACCCTAGTTTTCCCAGGCAATCCTGGAAAAATTCCAGCTGTCGGAGGATGTGAGGTCCTCCCAGGGATTAGGCTGGAATAGCACCCCTCCTCTATCAACCTGTTTTGCAATTTATCCACACCTCTGAGCAGCTGTTCTGAACAATTCTGTATTTCTGAAATTTCTGGCATGTGGTAGCATGGGGCCAGCTGTCTATGCATGAAACATCTTTTCAGTATGTTTGTTTATGATTCCAGTTGCAGGCAAGAATCTGGGAGCTTGTTGAAGTTGAAGAAATAGGTCTCTGATTCTTGCCCTTCATCCCTGGCCAATGAGAATTGGAGTTGTGGCCAGTGTGACTTCTGTCTGGGCCGAGGGGATGCTGGGGAGGCCCCTGGGGCAGGAGGAGGTAGGAGGAGTGGATGGATGCTCTTTTCTGAGGATGTCCTGAGTGCATCACCCTCTCATCAAAGCTGGAGTCACTAACAAGTGACGCATGCTGTTTGGCCACTGCTATTCGTTGCCAGAATCCCATTGCACCAAGGGAGTCGGTTTGCAACTATGCTCAGGGCTGCCCAGCAGTGCACAAAGTTGGATAGCGCTCCAGCAGGTTAAGCTTGTAAAGTATTTTGGGAAGAGACAGTGATTAACCATGAAGCAGCACATGTGGGCCATTATATTAGTGTCCTAGACCTTCCACATTAAAGGGCCACCAACTGGGTGGCTTAAAACAAGAGAAATTTATTCCTCACAGTTCTGGAGGCCAGACATTCAAAATCCAGGTGTCAACAGAGCCCTGCTCTCTTCAAAGGCTCTTCCTTGCCTCTCCCAGCCTCTGGTGGCTCCAGGTGTCCCTTGGCTGTGGCAGTGTCACTCGCTCTCTGCCTCCATCTTCACGTGGCCTCTTCCCTGTGTCTGTCCAGCGTCCTTCCCTTTCTGACTCTTGTAAAGACCCTAGTCATTGGGTTTAGTGCCCACCCTAATCCAGGATGGCTTCATGTCAAGAGCCATACTGTAATTATGTCTGTAAAGACCTCATTCCAACTGAATACTTTTCAGGCTTTACCTGCTGGAGCGCTGTCTTAACTTTCCCCTCCTTCACTGAATTAGCATTTACTAAGCATCCACTATGTGCTGGGTGCACTGTTGGGCCCCAGGTTATGGTGCAGGGACAGAAATGGTCCCGACCCCAAGGAGGTTATAATTCTCTGCTAACTGGTCTCCCCTCCTTCCTCCCTCATTTCCCCTCACTGAGAGTGGGTTCCATCACCGCCTGCTCCGCCCAATGAAACTTTCAAAAGAAAATGCCCAAATCTCCATGTTCTCCCTGCCCAGAGTCCCCTCACCTTCCATGGCTGCTCTGTGAGTCCTCTTGGGCCTCTCACCATGCTAGAGGCTTCCTGTTCCTGCAGCAGACCCACTTTCTCCTGGGGAGAGCTCCCAGACATGTGGCTGCCTTGACGGCTCTGACATGGTCACACCTGGGCTGCCCAAGCTATCTGTGCTCTAATGCTCTTTCCTGTCTGAGAACACCACTCTCCCACATGTGCCTTGCAGGGAGAGCCCCTGCTGGTCCTGGGCTGACCCAGATGGGTCTGATTCCATAGCAGGACAAGCACACCCTCCTCTCAGGGACACCCGTGCCCCTATCACGGAGCAGAATCCCTTGGCTCTACCAAACCAGGCCAGGCTGGTCCTTAAGAACACCATGTGCCCAGCCTCCTGGAACTGTTCCTGCCTTCCCAACACCACCAGCCTTCCCCCATCCAACCCCCGATACCTCAGCCCAGCTTAAATTTCACTTCTTGGGAAACATGTTCTCCCTTCTGAAATTCTTAAGGGGCTCTGAGCAGGCTCTTGCTAGCTGCCACCCAGTGCTACCATGGCCATAAAGCTGCCCACATTTGGGGTACCTGCCAGCTCCCTGGCCATGCTGAAGGGATGGCCCCAGCACAGGTCTGGAGGCAGGCTGGGGGCCCACTGAGAACATAGACTTTGGCTCTTAGGGCAGATTTTAACCTCCTTCTGATCAAACGTGAATTCCCCTTAAGAAGTAGATGGAAGTGAGGTGACAGGCTTAGTATGAAAGTGAAAGACTATCCCCGGAACACCCCTCACTCCAGGGACCGTGCAGGTTTTTACAGCCTGAAGACCCTCCCAAAATTCCTACCATGGGTGGAAGTGTATCCCCCATATCCATATATTGAAGTCCTAAGCCCCGGGACCTCAGAATATGACTTTATTTGAGAATAGGGTCGCTGTAGATGTAATTTGTTAAATAAAGTCACAGTGGAATAATTGGCCCTAATCCAAAATGACTGGTGTCCTTAAGGGGGACATTTGGACACAGACCCACACCGAGGACACAAAGAAGCCAGTCATGCACAAGCCAAGCAGAGCCGCTGGAGGAGAAGCCCGCCAGCCAGCACCTGCCCTCAGCCTCCCAGCCTCCTGCCCAGCCTCCCAGGCTGCCCCTAGCCTCCCAGCACCTGCCCTCTCCTCCCAGCAGAACTGAGAGACAGAAAATTCCTGTTGTGTAAGCCCCTAGTCAGCGGCACTGTGTGACCACAGCAACTCACACCCCACCATTCGCCTGAAGGGATAAGGGGATGGGAGGAGATAATGGCCATGTGGGTGAGCACAGGTCTGGAGTAAAGAGGGAGGACTCGACTGGGTGGGAGCAGAAGACTCCCAAAGAGGGGGTGAAAGACCAATCTGAGAAGGAGGACTGAGGAGCATTTACCAGACTCTCTCAGAAAGGTGCAAATCCCTTGCTCTAAGGATTGGGTTTGCCCCAGTGCCTTCCCCCAGAGGCAGTACTTGCTAAAGAGCAGCTCCAGGGCGTTGATCACTCTGCTTCCCATGGGTGCGGGTGAGAGCAGGTGTGGAAAGCCCCCTCCTTTCTCAACTCCCTCTTTTCTTCTTGAATCTTTTCTTCCTGGCCATCTTTTCTTCATTCTACGAACTCTCAGGGAAAGACCTGCCCAATGCATGCACAGAGCTGGCAGCTGGCCTGTGTGCTCCATCCTGACATGGAGAGAAAGACCAGTGACAGTGGATGGTAAGAGAATGTCTGAGCCTCAGCGTGGTGTCCATCTGTCTGGCTGGGCTGGCGAGCGCCCTCAGAAGCCTCAGGTCAGCCCCAGAGTGGCAACTTTGTGGGAGAACACAGACCTTCTTGGGTGTGCAGCATCTGTAAAGATATTCTAGTTTTATGTTATCTTCAAGTGAAAAGAGGTGACCTCTTCCCCTGGGAAATCCTAACCCACTGAGGCCAGAAGTGTGTACTATTTCCTCAAAGAGTGGGCTTGATGGCCCATCCTGGAGTGCTCCCAGGCCACAGCAGCTATTTGTAGCTTTGGTTGTGGGTGTTGAGACCACACATGACTGGGCAGTGCAGGCCAGGAGGGTAAGTGTCCAGGGCTGGAAGCAAAATGCCCTGTACCCAGTGAATGGCAGGAGGGGAGCCCAGGCAAGCCATCAGGGCCCAGCATGCTTCTAAGCTATACTGGGGTGGCCCAGCCTGGGGACCAAGAAGGGAGAAGAGAGTCTCAGGAGTTAGACAGGGAGCTACCTAGAGGGGAGGCCATGACAGGGACCAGACTGCCATCTGTGTCTAGGGAGGGCTGAGATATGGAGAGTCAGCCCCGGGCTCCCAAGGGCAGATTGGGAAGCTTGTCCACAGAGTGGTGGCTGCAAAAGAAGGTGGCCTAAGGACAAAGCAACAGAGTCGTGCTTTAGACTCCAAACCATCCTGTGGTCTTTTGCCATTGCCCCCATAGCCACTGAAATGCCCAGATACTTCTGTGTCTAACCCCATGTCCCAGGCTGCCCTGGTTCCACCTGGACGCAGGGTTTAGAAAGCACTCTTAACGCCCATAGATGTCAGGTTAGAGAATGGTCTGCCCCAGCCCCCCGTCATGCAGGGGCAGCCTGGAGAGTTGCCCAGCCCAGAGAACTCAGAAGTCTGATTTGGTCCTGATCATGTGACTAACGTCCCCAACTGAGCAGAGGAGGCTGGAAAGGCAGCAGGCAGGTCGGCTTATAGGGAAACGTACAAAGGGAGGGAGGGGGAAGAAAACCAACGGGGGCGGGGGGGGGAGTGGGGGGAAAGGCTCAAAAGAAAAATAACTGTACATGAGTACCTCTTAAGTCTCACAAATCTGCAGGGATTTGTAACTCAGGAAAACCCTGAAGTGAAACACAAATCACAAAGTGACCAAGAGCCGTAACCCACATCCCGAAATAAGCTGTCTTTTCCGGTAATGAAAAAAGAATAAGACTGCAAATATACAATCTTGCTCCCCGTCACTGCTGCTTCTTTCATTTCTTTCTGACAATATTACAAAGCAAATAAATCCTGCATTCTAATCCATTAGACACCAGTTCCATATCTAATCAACTTGAAGCCAAAGCCATATGGGCAGCGCAAACATTAAAAAAGGTAATTCTAAGATAAGGAAAACAGGAAATTGGAGGTTGATGATGATGAAACTGATATCCGAATGGTAATCTGAGCCGTAAACTCATAAACCCTTCCTGCATCATAAACAGAGTTTCTCTGCATCGTGTCCTTGGCCTTCCCCGGCCATGTGGCAGTAGGTTGCTGCAGTTAGCACAGGCCAGCCTCCCTCTCGTTCTGACTCCCATGTCAGCAAACTGCGGCCGCCTGCAGGATCCCAGGGTGCCAGGCGGTCCCATCTGCTCCTCTGAGGTCTGTGTGGTCCTTCGGCAGCCAGGCTGCTCAGGGGACGGGCAGATGGAGCCACCTTGCTTTCCCAGCGTCTCCCCTCCAGAGCAGGTTCTCAAAGCTGGAGAGATTCCTATGCTGAGCCAGATTGTTCTTCATCGTGGGGGACCTGCCTATGTTCGTCCATACCCGTGGGGGACCTCCCTATGTTCGTCCATACCCCTAGCCTCTCCCCACTAGATGCCCAGATGTGACAATGAAACATGTCTCCGAACACTGCCTCTCTGGGAGGGACAGGCAGAATCACTCCCAGTTGAGAACCTGTGGTTTAGAAAGGACTTATGCTGGAAAGAGCTCAGATCACGCATTTCAGGTAGTGTCATTTCATTAGCCCTCGCCAAGGTAACCAGCTGGAACACTTTAAGCCTGGATGTGACCTCCTCCACAAGGCTTCCCCTGGAAACCCTATTTACACTCATTATTTTTCCTACTTATCATGTTTACTGTTTACTATTTCGTCTCCCGTGGTAGAATACATTTGTTCCAGGCACACAGTAGGTGTCTGAAAACATTTGTTTGATAATGAATGGGAAGAAAGCAAATTTCATGTGGTGTAAAGGATGAAGACATGTGTCACTCACGTAACCAGGGAGCTGTGCCAGGAGGTCCAGAGCCCCCACACAGTGCCTGGGCTAAGGTGATGGAAGAAGGTGACAATGACGATGACAATAGCAACAGCTCCAGTGTCTTTGTCTTCTGCTTCTATCCCTTGTGCACTTGTGCCCAGTAGGAGGGCAAGTGTGGGCTCCTCCCTGTCTCTTTTCCACAGCAGAGAAGGTTCCCATAGCTCCCATAGATCCTTTCCCAGTATCTCATTGGCCAAAACAAAGTCACAGCCTCATATGTAAGTGGGTCATTTTCAAGGGAAATGGCATGACCTAAATTGGCCCAAATCAGTCCGCTGTACTCCTCACTGAAGATTGGGTACTTTCCCCAAAGAGCAGCGAGCAGAAGAAAAACACATGTCCATTAACAGGAAGAAGGAAGAGAAGGCACTACAGCAGGAGACTGAGTCCCAGAGGGAAGAGCAAGGCAGGGTGGTGGGGCTCAGCTCCAGGAACAGGGACTTAGGTCACACAGCTCACAGAGGTGTGTCCTGAGCACCCTTGTCCCCTCTGTGTCCTGCCCCTCTGGCTAACTTTTTAGCCTAGGTGTCCATTCTGCGTCCTCTTCCACAGGACCAAAGTGCCATAGTCAACTATGGCATGACTTATACCTTAAAGTAGCAGCAGCTCATACTGTTACTCTTCCTTGGGGATGTTAGGACTTTTCTTGGGGTCTCAACATCTTAAAGTCTTCTACAACCAAAGGAACTGATCTCTAATAGCCAAATGTCAGGTTAGGAGATACAACAAAGGCCAAAGAATTTTAGGTGTCCTTCAAAACAGCCCTTGAAGGCCCTGCCTCCTCCACTCTTCATTAAGTCAATACAGAATCCCCGCTCTGTGTGGCCCACGTCTCTGATAGCCCCCTGGGCCCCATCCCTGCCTTGTGCCCACAGTGCCTGGGCCTTAGGAGGCATTCAGTGTCTTTAATGAATGAATAGGCACTCCCTGTTCTGGGGTCAAGGCCTCTCTAGTGCAGAGCATTATAAGACATAATACCAGGATGTACCTTGCTGGAACCCTCTGGTTGGAAGGAGGCAGGGCCTGAAGCCTGGGAATAATCCAGAGCCCAAGTGCCAAGGCCATTTCCACACCTTGCAGATGGGCAGCAGTGTCCACCAGGAGCTGACACCTTGGGTCCTAATACTAGAGGCTGTACATTCCCCTCCCAAGGGCACACCAGACCATCTGGGAAAGATACTTATGCTATAAGAGGTGGACGGTGACAGAGCCTTGGCCAAGGACCAGTGAGGACCCATCAACCCAGAGCAAGCAGGCCCAAGACATTCCAGCTGCAAAATCATCCCTGCCTCTGACATGTGTAAAGGTCACATGTGGTGTTGGAAATGGACTTCTGGTTTGACCCCAACTCACCAAGTTGGAGTTCCTTACTCCCTGGTTGGCTTTGGGAGAGTGACCCTCATTGATCCTCAGTTTGCTCATTTAGAAAGAGGAGATAAGGTCACCCACTTCACTAGTTAAATCAGGTCCTAGGGGCCAGGCCCTCCTCTGCAAATGGCCTGAGGACTTGTACCTTAGCAGGTGCCTTCCTCCCAGCCCAGTCTCTTGGCTGCCTGGCCTGTGGAGACAGTGCCTGGGCCTTGGTCAACCCAGGTGCTGCCCCCCAACCTCCAGCCAGCACCTGGGCCCCTATACAACTGGACCTGGGGGGGAACTCCCTCTACCACCCTGGGACATCCAAAGGTACCTGCCTTATCTGAGCCAAGCACTCCTTGCTCTTCTGCAATCCCCTGTTCTTAGGGACAGTCTATTATCTAACCTGGTGAACTTCATGTGTCATGGGTGCCTGTGCTTTTTAGGGCCCATGTGACTCCTTCATCCTAGTGCATGTCTACTGTGAGTTGGGATAAGCCCTTGTGGCTTTGGACCACAGATGCTTATTTCTTTGTTTTAAAGAATTCCAAGCATGAGTTAGGATAATTAAGTTCATGAACTCATCCAAGAAAAAGTGGTACATACCTCATTGCTGAATGTCACTACAGTCACCTTCAAAGTCCTCCCCTTGATCATCTGGTTACCACAGTGATATCCAGCAACGAGGTGTGCAGCACCTTTTCTAGGATGAGTCCGTGAACTTAATCGTCAGGCCTCATACAATGACAGCTCTGATGGCCCTTCCAGAAAGAGAGTTCCAAAATTTCTCTGAAGGGTAGACTAGGTGCTGCTGTAGGCACATAACTTCCCAAGGGAGCCCTTCGCAGGTGTCTGTCGTGTTATTCAGTAATGAGGTATGTGGCACTTTTTCTAGGATGAATTTGTGAACCCAATTGTCTGATATTGTAGATAGGGCTGCTGGGCTCCACACAGTCACTCAGAAACCCAGACCCCTTCTCCTGTGTTCCCCACTCCCACCCCCCACCCCAGCTCCTGTGACTTTCTTGTTGTCAACATGAATAGTTGTCTTAGCCCTGTGCACTTGCAGATAGGATCCCAACCAGGAGTGGGCAGAGGGGACAAAAAGAAGGATAGGGTGATGGCTTTGTGTGGTTTTAAACCCTTATGCCCTCGAGTTTTTTAATCCTTCGGAAAATGAGTGAAACAAACCCTGGCTATTTATGTCCATTAAAGATCTGGGACAATCTCCCTGAGTTACAGACTCTATGTCCCAGATCACTACCCCTCTCCAGAGCGGTCCCTTGTTTTGCTGACCCACATTTTTTTTCTCAGAGACAGGGTCTTGCTCTGTTGCCCAGGTTGGAGTACAGAGGCATGATCATAGCTCACTAAAGCCTCCAACTCTGATCCATCCTCCTAGCTTAGCCTCCTGAGTACTTGGGACTATATGCACCACCTGGCTTGCTGACCTACATATCTACTCCAGGAGAGACTTCTTGACTGGTAAAGCAAATTTCATTGATTCAAAGCCAAAGACATTTTCAATAAATTTCAAAAAAAAATTAAAGTTTATTTAAATGTCTCCTGAGTAAATAATGGTTTAGCCCCATTATTTTTTATTATTTGTTGAAGAATTATTAATTTATTAAAACTTTTGCATCTACCGTTGCTATTTTTCAACTAGAGAAGCCCTAGAGAAGCGGTGTTGGTCATGCAGCCAGACAGCACCACATCAGCCCAGACAGCCTGGCCTGTCCATCCTCCCAGGACCCTGGAGTTACAGCTGCCCCTCAGCAACACAGCGTACACTGGGCTCCTTTTTTTCTGGAGCTTAGAAGCACATTGTCTTGCCACCCCCATCTCCCATGCAGTCTTCCTCTTCCTCAAATCTTAGGGTTTGGAAGGTCTGGATCCCCCACCACTTACCTAGCCTGCGACCTCCTGAAGCAACTTCCCTACTTCCCAGGGCAGCAAACACCCACTGCTGATTTTCTTTCTGTGGCTCAACCTCACTACTCACCAGTTCTACTCCAAAACATTGTTTTTTTAAAGATTCTTTAAATGTAAAAGAAACATAAGGCTGTGGGTGGTTAATTGCAGGTATCAACTTGGCTAGAGTTGTCTGGTCAGACATCAGTCCAGGCTGGGAAGGTATTTTTTGGATGAGATACGCATGTAAGCCAGTGGCTGGTGAGTGACCAGATCTCCCTCTGTAGTGTGTGTGTCATCTCCGTTCCTCCGAGTATGTGAGTATGCAGCACACCTGTCCATACACAAGTGATATCTGTTCTATTGGTACTATTTATCTGGAGAACTCGGCCAGATAAATCAGCTCTACTCCTTGGTAAATGTTTTTCTTGTCCTATACATTTTTTAAAAAGTGTCTTCATTTTCTTCTTTTGACCCTGAGTTGGCCACACAATAAATAAAAATTACTCTCCTCTTAAGTAGCATGCTAGAAATTATTCTAAAAATTCAGGCTAGACTCAAATTCAGCATCAACCCCACAGGCACTCTGCTATTCTAGTTTAGTGAGGTTACCTGATAATACCACAGCTAGCTTCCATTGTTTGAGCTAACTCAGTGTCACGTGACCTTTATCTCTCAGTGAGCCCCCCCCCCCATAAATGTTTTTAAGGTTTAGCCAAAACTGAATAAACACAGCCAGTTCACTTTGAAACATTCCTCTTTGGCCTCAATGCCATAGTTGTATGTGAACTCTGCCCCACCCGAATGTGCTTAGGGTGCAGCAAAGGGCACCCTCCTCCCCTGATGCTCCCAGCTCAACACCCAGCCTCTGTCCTCAGGGCTCCAGAAACCTCCAGAGACTGGCTGGCTCTTGGCTTGGACCTGGGAGAACTGGGAAGAGAGTGGGCAAGGGCTCCCTCCCGGAGGGCTCTAGAATCAGCCTTTTCCAACTCCTGGGAGTCAGCGTGGGAGTTCCCTCGGGAATATCTTTAGGTCCTCTGTGGGACAGGTTGCATTACTTTTTCAATTTTGGCTTTGACATTGCAAAGAACAGGCCATGTGTCAGGGGCACCTCTGCTTCAAGGCTCCCATGGTGGCAGCCCCTCCTGGCTGGCAGGCACGGCAGGTCATGGTTGAGAACACCTACATGTCACCACCCCGTGTACTTACGTGGCAAACCCCAGGCCAGGCAGAACCAGGAAAACACTGCTACAGCCAAGCGGGAGTGGCCTCTGTTCTTCCTGTCAGCATCTCCTAAGCACCTACAGGGTGCCAGGACCTGCGTCAGGTGCCAAGGAAACCAAACACGGCCTCTGCCCCCCAGTAGGAGGTGGGCATGAGTCCTACCGACAGTCTCAGAGTCCTGGTCACAGAGCGGAGATTCCATAAAGATTTTAAATTGTGTGTGAGTGAGAAAAAGAGAGAAGAGAGACAGGGCCCAAGAGAGTTAGCACCTGAGGCGCCCAGGCAAAGCTGGCAGAAAGCACACCTCCGCCATTAGTTCACCCAGCGACCTTCTCCAACACTTCACAAGGGAGGGAAAAACAACCAATTTTCCCCTCAAAAGTTTCACATGGTTGTTTTTCAATGCTTCAAACCCATAAACAAACAACTTCATGTGTAAAACCTCATTTCACTCAAAAATTCTTCCGAGTAATCTCCAATGCACATTTCTGCATCTTGGTTAGGAAAAAAAAGAGGAACACTAAATAGGCTTTGGTGACCATGTCATTAAGCCTGGGAGGATGGGGGAGGCTCAGCTTTCAGGCTTTATCAGGGGAGCGAGTCCACCCGTGTTATCCGATAGCGTCTGCAGAGCACAGGAAACGCTTCCTACAGGCCTGAAGGGGACTGGGGGGAACAGGAGGGTGAGGAAGGACATTTTGAGCAAGATATTGAAAAGTTGAGTAAAAAACTATTGGCTTCATGGTCAATTGAATGAGATAGTGAGATAAAATTAATAACTGTCTGAAACGTAGTCCAAAGTGGGGGACCCCCCAAAGAGACTCTGGGTTTGTACCAGTAAGAACATTTTCCAGCTTGTTCTAGGAGCACACCCGAAGGACACTAACTGAATTACCTTTGCCTAACCTCCAGAACTCCTGCCCCAAATTTATTCCTCTGCTTACTGTTTGCTTAACCCTGTGGGGTCAAAACGCCATTCATAGCAACTAATAACTCCTAAGCTCAAAATGCCTTTGCCATGAGCCTCACTAACAGTGTGTTCCTAACACACCGTGTGTGCACAGGCGTCTCCTGGAAGCCTTATCTGCCCCATGCAGTTCTGGGGTGCAGGAGGAAGGGAGTTTACAGTGCTGTTCACTCACTTTGGGAAGCCACCTTTCGTGGGGTGCATAAACCAGGATAAAGGCATAGGGGCAGAGCAACAAGACTCCCTGGGCACAGAAGACCAAGGTGACAGTGTCAAAGTAACTTTGCCAAAACAAAAACAAAAGTCCACACTCTCGGGGAGGGGGGGCGCCTGTGCTCAGTGGGTAGGGCACCAGCCACATACACCGAGGTTGGCAGGTTCGAACCCAGCCTAGACCACCTTAAACAACAATGACAACTACAACCAAAAAAAAAAAAAATAGCCAGGCATTATGTTGGGTGCCTGTAGTCCCAGGGAGGCAGAGGCAAGAACTTAAGCCCAAGAATTTGAGGTTGCTGTGAGCTCTGACACCATGGCACTCTACCCAGGGCGACAGCTTGAGACTCTGTCTCAAAAAAAAAAGGAATCCACACACTCTATATACATACATAGAATCTTATTCAACCATAAAAACAAATAAAGTCGGGTGGTACCTGTGGCTCAAAAGGGTAGGGCGCTGGCCCCATATGCTGGAGGTGGCGGGTTCAAACCCAGCCCCAGTGAAAAAAAAAAAATAACAAAAGAAAAGAAAAAAGGAATATTTAAAACAAAACAAAACAAAACAAATAAAGTCCTGGTTCAAGCTACAGCATGGGTGCACCTTGAAGATATGCTAAGGTACAAAAGACCATATAGCATATGACTGCATTTATGTGACATTCCCGGAGTAGGAAAATGTGTAGACACAGAAAGCTGATTGGCAGCCTGTAAAGGCTGGTGCAGAGGAAGGGAGGAACAGCTGCTTAATGGGGGGCGGGGGGGGGGTCTTTGGGGCAAGGGAAGTGTTTTGGAACCAGAGGCAGTCGTACAACATCGTGAAACTACTAAATGCTATTCGGTTGTTCATCTTAAAAAGGTTGGTCTTATGATGTAGAAATTTCACCTCAACACACACACACACTCATTATTTATACCATGAAAAGAGGTCATGATTTTAATCTTTTGATTTCACCTGGATGCTTCTTGCAAGTTGTATTTATATTTTTAAAATAAAACTCCTTTCCAATAATATAGACAGATTTCTGGATTTTGATAATAATTTTTTAAAGGAGGTAACATCTGGCATGGGGGCCCAATTTCCCATTCTCTACCTTGCAATAGAGTCATACATTGAAAAGCCTTGATAAGAATAATTTGCTTAAGAAGGGGAAAGGGCACAGGATATTTGGATCTCTCCTCTCTAGGAGAAACACTACCACCTCAGAAGTAGAGGGAGTAAGGGACCAACACGTGATTTCCAGGCCTTCCCGCCCCGAGTGTCCCTAATGCAGGGCTGATTTCTCGTTGGCAGGATGTGATGATAACAGCAGCCTCCTTGGGAAGCCACACTCTGCCTGTTGACTTCCACATCTGCTATGGGGGTTGAATGACAGGGAGATTCTTGTTTCGGTGCTTGAAGAGTGATATGGTATGTCAGATGTCACAGGACATTAAATAAAGCTGTGCAGAGATGGAAATTGGTACCATATTTATTTGGAAGTGCCAGCAGCCACTTAATTGCAATTCGTAGAAACAAGGTATTGGCTGAGAGTTATTTTTATGAGTTGGTTCCACATTGGATTATTTGTTTCTGCCATTTCCAGAGGAAGCCTCAAATACTGCAGTCTTCCTCAGAGGCTGGCATCATTTTCTAGTTGGGCTTGGGGGACCAATGGTGCTTGGTCAGGTGCTAAGCATAGGCCTTGCCCAGGGCAACCCACTTGTCTCATGGCCACCCCCCTAGACCTCTGCCTCAGCCCACCCAGAAGAGGCTCTCGCCCTTGTATTAGATGAGCGGCCACTACGAATGTCTACCCTAGATTATCCTAGAGCAGATTTACCCCACCCGGAATTAACTCAGGGCTCTGGCTCCCTTACCCTTTCTCTCCAGATACCCGCTTTGGGCTTGGTAGGACCTCTGCCAGAGGGTTGGAAAAAGAGACTCAGAGGCTGGCTGAGAGCAGGTGCAGGGGCTCAAAGATCAAGTGTAGGTGTTAAAGTGAACAGCCCTCAAGCAGAAGCTACTACAGGGGCTGATCTCCATCGGCAAGAACCAGCTCTAACCAGCTTGTCAGCTACCTCTGCCACCTTACATGAACTTGGGCAAATTACGATATCATTTACATTGCAATTTTAAAATTTCTCCGCCCTTGAAATGACCATGACAGTTCTGAAACAACCATGTAAAGTATGAAAATGGAAGGGAACCCAGTGACAGGCCTTACTACCCAAATTTTTAGTAAAATCCAACCCCTTGGCCTTGACTATTCCTCCCCTTGATCAGTAAGGCTACGAAAGCTCTAACCCCACCTCCTCCTGCTGCAGCTGCTCCTTTCCAGCCTGCCTGCTCTCCTCCCTGGGTGTACTTTTGCCTCCGACAAAGCTTTCACTTGCTTGGCTTATGCGGTAAGTCCTGAAATTCTTTTCTGTGATGAACACTAAGAACTTGGAGAAAACCTCCACTCAGAGGCTGGTAGCAAGAGGGTGCAAACAAGTCAAAGAAAGGAAGAGAAAAGCCAAGAGATGATTTTGCTGCTGGATTTTGCTAATCCCCATTGCCCAGGATCTGGAAAAAATGTGAAGAGGGAAGGAGGCTCCGTAATTTTCAGGGTTTGGTGCAGGGACAAAAACGCAGGGATACTTCTTTAAAAATTGTTAAGAATTCAAAGATGGCAATAAAAGAGCTTTACCTCCAATGTTGGGCCATCCTAGGCATGGGGTCCCTGTGGGACAGCTCAGGTCTTGGGCCCATGAGGCTGGTAAGGGACTAAGGGGTGGGGAGAGGTAGAAATATACAAGAAGCTCTTAGTTATCCAAGTTTCATCCTGAGTTAAGGAGTTCCCCATTCTAGGAACAGGACCTAAAATTGTATAAATTCATGTGTCTGTGTTTTAATCCTGGATTTCTACCCGTCAAATTGTGAGAGAGGGCAGGTTTGGAGAGGTGCTGCTGAGTCCAGATGGGGACAGGCTGAGCTGGAGGTGACTGTGAGACCTCAGGTGACTGGGAAGAAACTGGTACGGAAATGGCCCAGCCCACGATCTCGAGTTACCCAGTGCCCTATAGCCCCTTCTCCTGGCACAGCAAGTGGGGCAGAAAGAGACTGTGTCCCTATTCTTTGCAGAACAAAGTTCCTCAGGGACACAGATGGACCCAGCTTCAGTCATGTGCCCATCCCAGAACCAGTCTCTGTGGGGCTGGGGCACTCTGATCAGTCAGATCTGGATCCTGAGCTCTGCCCTCCAGGAGCAGACAGGGGACGTGGGGGCACTTCAGTAGACAGACAGTTCTGTCAGACACCACAGGGAACAGGGATGGGCCCCCAGCAAAGCTGGGGCTGCTGCTGGAAAGCCAGTGAACAAGTGTGCTGGACAGAGAGAAAATAAAGCTCACAGAGCCAGCTACAACAACTCAAGCCAGGCGATATCAAAAAAGCAAAGTTCATTGCATGGAATACTGGGAATTCCTGCCATTATCAGGGATTCTGGGGTGCTATGGTCTCAATGTCCCCCCAAATCCATGTGTTACCTTAATCCCCATCGTGGTGGTAGTGAGGTGGGGCCTTTGGAGAAGTGGTTACTTCATGAGGGCTCCACCCTTATGAACAGGGCTGTGCCTTGGATAAGGGCTGGAGGGAGGTAGCTGAGGTTTCTTTGCTCTTCTGCACTTGTGTGTTCAAAGATACTCAACCATAATCCTTTTGATCAGAAGGAACATTCAAACCTGCCAGCATGTTGATCTTGGACTCCAGCCTCCAGAACTGTGAGAAATGAATTTCTGTTCTTTGCCCAGTTTCTGGGGCTATTTTTCAACAACTCCTTCTCCCAACCACATGCAAAGAGCCTCTCCAAACCTATCCCCTCTCACCATTTGATGGGCGGAAGTCCAGGCTTAGAACATAGATCAGTTTATCCAATTTTAGGTC
Organism: Galago senegalensis; assembly: GCA_963575145.1. Classification (NCBI taxonomy): domain Eukaryota; kingdom Metazoa; phylum Chordata; class Mammalia; order Primates; family Galagidae; genus Galago; species Galago senegalensis. Next base: position 15,058 of record CAUYTI010034609.1, read on the forward strand.
CTAGAACAGGGGACTCCTTTACTCAGGATGGTACTCAGATAATTAGAGCTTCCTGTACATTTCAACCTCCTCACCAGCCTCCTGGGCCCCATGGCTGGAAGGGCCCAGCACTGCAGTTAAGGCTCTTTCATGGCCAGTCTCAGATACTCATTACAGCAGCACAAGCAGACTAAGACTGGGGACCCACACATTATCACCAGAACTCCTACCTGTCTGTCCATCTGTCCATCTGTCTCTCCCATGGTCCTGCTTCTCTCAGTGTATCACATGGGTCACAGGACCTGAAGCCACATTATTAGGGTTTAAGGCCAGATTTCATAATTTATACTTGTGTGCTACTGGGCAATTTACTTAAATTCTCTGTGCCTCCATTTCTCCATCGGCAAAATGGGGCTAGTAACCCGTCTCTGAACACCAAAGTAAGGATTACTTGTTGCTTTCACAAAGTACACTCAGAACAGCTTTTGGCCCCTAGAACCTGCTCTGTAAATGCCAACTCTCCCTGCCTCAACTGCAGAGGGGCCCTGTGCCTGGGAACAGATGGAAAATAGACCCAAAGAGCTCCAGACTCAGGCTATTCCAGCTCAGCAAAGCTAGTGGACAGGGGGAGCATCACTCTTCCCAATATCCACACAAAGACCTCCAGGAAAGAATGCTGGTGCTCTGACTTGGGCACTGCCTGTGGCCAGGGGTGGGGTGGCAGGATTGACCGAATGAGCAGCAAGTGACCACAATTTGCCTGAGAGTAGGGCATGTGTCTGGGGGCTGCAGACAAGGGCTGGCTGTGACCAGGAGACACAGAGGAAAGATTGTGGGCAGACTGAAGCTGCAGAGGTGCCCTACCTACGCAGCAAAATTCTGGGGGGTCAGTACCTCTTATGGTGCTTGTGTGTTCAAAGATATTCAACCATGATCTTTTTGGTCATAAAGAACATTCACGAATATCTGCAGCAGTGATTTTTTAACCCGTGTGCTGCAGCACACTGGTGTGCCATGAGAGGGTCTTAGGTGTGCCACAAAAGTTTTAAATATAATTAAATTATTTTCAAAAGACATTGAAAGCACAGTATGTATATTCTTTTTTTTACCCTTTTTTTTTCTTTGAGCAACATAATTTAAGTGTGTCACGGAAGTTTAACCGTAGGTTCGAGTGTGCCATGAGATAAAAAACACTGAAAAATGCTGATCTACAGGGTGGACAGTGATGGGTCATCATCATCTCACACCCCCCTCCAGCCATCCCCGCTGGTTCCAGAGCCTTCTGTGTCCCCACAGCTTGCCTCCTCCCCAGCCTGGGCACAACAGAGGCCCGTGATAGGCCCTGCTGCGGTCCACTGATCTGCTTGAAGTGTTTCCCCTCCTGGTCTGTCTTGTTATCATGAGCTCATCTTCATCCAGGAATGTTTCTTCTGAGGGGATTTTTATGGCCTAGGCTGGGGACACTGCCCTGTGGAGCATGTCTGCCTTGGCCTCTGGGCAGTGCCTCACAGATACCCTAGCCAGACAACTTTAAGGAAATTCTCAGGTTAAGAATTACTCACCACACAGCTGAGATAAATTTTTGTTATAAATGGCATCTGGATTGTGCTTAAAGTTTCCATTTCTTACAGGGTAACTCCTCCCTAATCCCAGAGTCTTGAAAGGAGAAAAAATCGTCCTTATCCACCGAATCTCCTATTCACAGAGGTGCTGCTGCCTTTGCTGAGGGTAGAGGGTCTTAACTCTACACAGGGGGTCTGAGTGCCAGGCCCCCTGTCCTCATGTGGTATTAAAACTGGGTGCTGAGACCTGCTTCAAGGGACTGCACTTGGCTGCTCCAGCTTTTGTGATAGTCTGCTCCCATGAATCTGGCTTCTGGTTCTCTCGGTGTTTCTAGCATGAGGATTTCCGCTTCATTCACTTATGACTTTCCTGCTGTTTTAGTTGCCAGCTTTCAGTTTTATAGACATTTGTATCCAGAGCTGTTCCATATCAGCATGGTCTACCATGGTGTCAAAACCAGAATTCCCCTATAGATACTCAGCAAAGTAATGTGAAAATTCAAAACAACAGAGAAATGTACCCATGACCTGTCATCTCAGAGAGAATAAGGGTCCTCATTCAAGTGATAAGGTTGCCCATCAGCCCTACAGTTCCCCACCTGTTTGAAAGACAAGGTAGAAAACATGACAGATGCTGCCTGTCCTTTCCTATTTGTCTCATGAGCTTGTCCCCATCAATGGCCCAGTGTCACTAGCAATAATGGGGTGCCATCCTAGACAGTATTCATGCACCAGACATTAGACTCTGTAGTGAGCACTGGACACACATTATCTCCTTTGATTTTCAGTTCTGTGGGGTAACAGCAATGTCATCATTCACACTGCATAAATGCCGAACCTGGCCAGGTGCAGTGGCTCACGCCTGTAATCCCAGCACTTTGGCAAGCCAAGGTGAGAGGATCACTTGAGACCAGGAGTTTGAGACCATCCTGAACAACATAGTGAGACCCTATGAGTCACTATATAAATTTAAATATAAAAGAGAAAAATAATGTAAAATAAAATAAATGCAGAACCCCTGTGATCCAGAGTTAAATACGTTGACTATGTGTCCCCAGCTTGTCTGTGTGACTCGACACAAGATGAATAACACCTACTCAGTCCATTTGCACTGAACCGAGGGACCCAGAGAGGCCAACAGCAAGCACTCCACAAGGAGAAACAGGGTACGGTCCCCTCTAACGTTCCTCACTGGCTTTTATTGAAATCTCAGTCATGAGACAATACAGTAAAATGGAAAGCTTCAAAGAGAGAATAAAGGTTAAAAAACAAGTAATTTTTCTTTAACTGCATGATTGAATTCCTAACACATCCTATTTACTGCAATTGTCTTGCCTTAATCATTTCTTTTTCTTTTTTCCTTAATCTTATCATTGCTATAATATGACTTAGGATTGGGACAGTATGCTGTGTCCAGTACTGTTTTTGGTGCTCATAGCCAGCAGTGATTCTTGACTTTTTCCCATATTACTCTGTCCCCAGTGCCTAACACTTTTAACCCTATGCTCCATTCTACACCAGCTAGTAAATAGGTGTGCTAGGACTGAATTCAGGTCATTCTGACCTCAAAGTCTGCTTATTCCCAAGGGGGAAAGAAGAAAAGCAAGGTGACAAAGGGGATGGAAAATGCCAGACCTCTTCTAACTTAAATTTCCTCTGCATGCATAAAATCTATGTTGTGAGAACACAGCAATCTGGTTCACTGACTTTAGTCCCAACCGTCCCAGCCCACCTCTTCCTTCTGGCACAGAATTGCATTAACAGTTTTGGGAGCTTTCCATGGCTCACTTTTATCCCACCCCCACCCAACAATGTCCTCACCAAGTCCAGGATTCAAAATTCTGAAACCACACTCTCTAAATCTCTGGCCCACCTGTCAAAAGTGCTGCTATAAAGGGACACCGGAGGCTGGGTGATTTATTTTAAAATGGGAGT
>CAUYTI010034611.1:0-70542 GCA_963575145.1 Galago senegalensis
GCTCACAGCAACCTCCAACTCCTGGGCTCAAGCAAGTCTCCTGCCTCAGCCTCCCAAGTAGCTGGGACTACAGGCGCCTGCCACAACGCCTGGCCATTTTTGGTTGCAGCCATCATTGTTGTTTGGTGGGCCCGGACTGGGGATTTGAACCCGCCACCTTAGGTGTATGTGGCTGGCGCCTTAGTCGCTTGAGCCACAGGCGCCAAGCCCAAAAATACGCTTCTGATAATATCCTGGTTTCTAGATAGGTTTAAAAAACAAAACCAGCAGGACTAACAGATGCTGGAATTTTATTTGCTTATTTATTATAGATAGGACCTCACTCTGTTGCCCAAGCTGGAATGCAGTGGTGCGTTCATAGCTCACTATAATCTCAAACTCCTTTGCTCTAGTAACCCTCCCACTTCTGCCTCCAGAGTAGCTGGGACCACAGGTGTGTGCCACTGTGCTTGGCTGGTTTTTGACTTTTTTGTAGAAGTGGGCTGGTCTCAAACTCTTGGCCTTATGTGATCCTACTGCCTTGGCTTACACTCAAGGTGCTGGGTGTGAGCCACTGTGCCCAGCCAGTTCTGTTCATTTAATAGTTTCATTGTGTGTGCACATAAAAAATGAATCCATTGGCATTTTGGCTCATCATCGATCTCTTAAGACCAAGGCCAGAACTTACTTCTTCATGGGTAACTGGACACACAGAAGGATCTCACCCTCAAACCTGAATCTCATATCCCACCAAAGCTCAGACCCTCGGAGCAGCCTACCCTGGTCCGTCAGAACCCATCCTTTTCTCCTTCTCAGCATTTAGGACATTCTGTTAGTCAATAAGGCCAAACGAATGAAGATGCCTGGAAAAGCTCAAACTTCTTTCTCCTTTGCTTGCATTTATGTTATAACTAACACATGGGAGTTGAGCTTTTTTCTGTGCTTTTTTGCAATTTTGGCATTCTTCAAAGTGGAAATGGACTCGAATGGTATGAGTGATCTCCTGGGCAATAAATATCTTAAATAGAGAAGTGAGTCAGAAGAACCCATGAAACTTAGGAACAAGGAATAGTCACATGGGTAGTGGAACTGCTTAATATGAGCATAACTTTTTCTTCAGGACATTTCCCATGAAATTGGGGGGTTTCGATGGACCGATTGCTCAACTTGGAAGTTGCCAGGATGTAGGACTAAGGCACTAGTCTCCGGCAATACTGCAGTGAGGGCTGTAGTTATTTGAATAGTCACAGTAGTTGACCCATTTTGTTTTGAATGTTTCCTCTATCTGCTTCAAAAAATATGAATTGTTAGGAATGTTATAATATCCAATTAAGAGGAAAGATGTTAAGAGGAAAGGACTCAAAACCAAAGCACTGTTCTGTTTGGAAGGTGCTTTGAAATGAATTTAATTCTAAGCAGTTCTGTACTTTACAAAACAAAGAAAAAGAAAAAGGAAAAAAGGTCATATGCTAATGAGTGTTCTTGAATGTCAAGAGGACTAGTTATTATCTGATTATCTGTCTCAAGAGTCCAAAGTCTGTTTCTGAAACTTGACCTCATTTCCCCCCTCATTGCAAAGGAGATAGAAGCCTTAATTTCAAAGCTGAATTTTATCATTGAGAAGGCAGAAATACTATTCCTCAAGTTTTTAGCTAATTGGTTGTATGTACAGCTGGATGCCTGGTAAGGGCAGAACTTGGAGATTATGTGGTTGACTTTTAAGCAGAGGCAACAAATCACTTAGAGTAGAAATTACCCAAAGACATCACTGAATTGGCTTTTCCTGGCTATGGAGTTGTGACTTTTTTCTCTGTTGCTCTTGGAAGAGTATAATTGTATCTTCCACCCCCCACTTCCAGTTTCTTCCGTGTGCATCGTAGCTTGTGTAAGGTGACCAGCAGGACAGTACCAATTTTTAACAATTTGTCCCGCATCCCGCAGCATTTTTAAAAAGTCCCAATTTTTGGAAAGAATGCACAACAAGCTAGGGAATGGCAGGAGAATGGGAAAGGAATATACGGTTTTTGGCTGCCATGTGGCTATTTCGCCAGGATATGAGTTTTATATTATTTTTGTTAATTTTATAATGTTAAAATTTAATAATAACAAATAATTGTTGAGAACTGATTATGGAGAACTGCTTATCAAAGTTCGCATTGTTGATCAGTTGTTAGAATTTGACCACCATTGTTTGGACTTCATGAATAATGGCATTTTTTGGCATTGGCAATGACGAAAACATTTTGTAACTGTCTCTCAGATGATACACATCGTACTGCGTGCTAGTGCTAGTTAAACAAGTGATGTCAACAAATCGGCTATTCAGATAATTTAGACAAGTAATTGATTTATTTATTTCATGAATTTAGCAGACAGTACTCATGTTATTTATATTTTATAGTGGCGGCAAAAAGTCTAGGGCTAGCCTTAAAAGTGACACTTATGACTTATGAAGTATCATTCTGAAAAAAATATATTGAAACAAACCATGTTCTATACAATAATGCACTAAAAATTGGATATGTGCTGTCCTTACCAGGAACTAATGCTGCGAGTGAACGCATTTTTTCTATGGTAAATAAAGTGTGGACATCAGAAAAATCACAATTAAGTGTTGAGACTTTGAAAGCCATTTTATGTGTGAAATATAATTTAACAAATTCTTGTGAAAAATTTCATGACCTTTTAAACGACAGCAATCTACTAAAATAAATTCACTCAAATGAGAAATATGCCAAAGAATAAAATAATACATGTAATTTTTAATGTATTATATTTGTAAGTTGTACTTACACTGAAATTTTTTTTAAAATTACAATACTATTTTTGCATTCTATGAAAATTTTTGTTGCTGCATATAGACCAAATTTTTAATTAAGAACCCCCCGCCCCACCCCCACCCCACCCCCGTCAGTGGTATCCCGTTTTACCGATGTTAAAATCTGGTCACCTTAAGTTTTATCCTATTTTTAGTGGAGACGGTCTCGCTCTTGCTCAAGCTGGTCTCAAACTCCTTGAGCTCTAGCAATCCACCTGCCTCCGCTTCCCAGCGTGCTGAGATTACAGGCGTCAGCCACCACGCCCGGCCTATTTTTTGGTATTTTAAATACATTTTCCTAAAAAAAAAAAAAAGGGCTATAAAAGACAAACAAAAATTTTTTAATAAAAGGATTTTCCTGTAAAATTTGTATTCGGTTAAAAGGCCGCACTTAAGGACCTACAAAGCCCCGTGTGGCCTTAAGGCTGCAGGTTTCCCGCTCCTGCACCGCTCATCTGTGGACCATGCACAAGTTCCTGCGGCGAGGATGCGGGATTTGGGGACGAGAAGGCGAGCCAGTGTTTCTCACGCAGCAGTTGGGGTTCTAAGGAGTAGTTACAGACAAATGAGCACCCGATAGGGGCGAAGGGGACGGCGGTCCGCAGGTGCATTTCCCAGCGAGCCTTCCCCAACTTTGGCCCCAACCCTCCCCGGAAGAAGTGGCGCAGACTGGGAAGTCGCCGGCGTTCAAGACAAAGTCCACAGCGTGGCGCGGCGGTGTAGCGCGCCGGGCGCGCGGAGAGGGCGCTGCTCCGCGTCTCCGCAACCTCCAGCCCGCTCCTCTGCGGCCCCGCGCGGCCCCGCCTTCTCTTCGCCCTCCCGTTTCCCCGCGCCCCCCGCGCTCCCGTGTGCGCGCACCCGCTCGCCTGCTTCCAGCCGTCGCCGCTGTCAAGGCCATGGCGACCTGCTCTTGGCTGCGGAGTTCCGCGGCCCCGCGCCTCCGGCCACAGCCTCCGGGCGGCCTCCTCTGCCCCAGCGCCGGCAGCCTGGGGCCCGCCTCGAGGCCCGCGCCCAGCCTGGCTCAGCTCCGCCGCTACGCCGGGGGCCTGGCGGGCCTCTCTGCGGCGCTGCTGCGCACCGACAGCTTCGTGGGCGGCCACTGGCTCCCGGCCGCCGCCACCTTCCCAGTGCACGACCCGGCCAACGGCGCCGTGCTGGGCATGGTGGCCGACTGCGGGGTGCCCGAGGCCCGATCCGCCGTGCGCGCCGCCTATGAGGCTTTCAGCAGCTGGAGGGCGGTCTCGGCCAAGGTGAGAGCGCGGCGCGTGCAGGGGTCAAGAGGTGGCCGGGGCCCAGCGAGGAGCAGAGGACGCCAGGCCCCAAAGTGAAACCAGCCTCGTGTCCTCTTTCCTCGGCGAAAAGTCGGAGCAACAAAAAAGGAGACAAATAAGTTTGGAGCATCGTCTTCCTGGCGCTAGGGACACGGCCCCTGCCCTCAAACCTCGTGAAGTGTATTGCCCAGTAGGGGAGGCAGAACGCAAGCTAGTAGTGCAAGGGAGCTGAGCGTTACTGGTAAGAAGCTTGACCAGGTAGAAGGCTGTGTCCCGCAGTGAGAGAGCACTTCAGAATACATGAAGTATTCTGCACAGAGCCCACAGAGGAGGCTGGTACAATGTCATGGGGTCAGGAGCAGAGAACTGTAGAAAGATTAGGACTCTGTACAGAGGAGGAGAGGAGTCCAAGACTATCCTCCAGGTTTTTAGCCTGAGTGAAAAATGCTATTTACTGCTCTAAAGAACACTAGAGAATTGGGGGTAAAGGATGGAGATTATTAAACAGAGAGTTGAGTAAGACGAAAACTAACACATATTTTTCCTCCTTCATTTATTATGTTACACCTGGAACCAACCCTGTGAAATCATCTTCTGCACTGTGCTTGAAAGCCCTCCCTCTGAACACATGCATCCATTGATTCTGTACGAGTACCAGAGATTCTTAACCATTCATTCATCCATCAGCTGTTTACCAAGCAGCTGCTATATGCTGTGCACTGTTGGAGGTGCCTGGGATATATCAGACACCAAAAGAAAGTTTCTGCCCTTATGGCACTCACATGAGGCAGGGAGATCTACTCTATAGCCAGTCAACATAATGCCTAAGCAAATATGGTGTGAAAGGTGGTGAGTACCATGGGGGGGGGGGGAGGTGGAAGCAAAAGATGACCAGGGGCTGGAGTGAGATGGCATGATACAGTGTACATGATGTATTTGTGTACACGGGCTGCCATTACAAGTACACAGACTGAGGGTTTAAACAACAGTAATTTATTATACCACAGTTCTGGAGGCTAGTAGTTCAAGGTCATGATGTTGTCAGGGTTGGTTTTTTCTGAGGTCTCTGTCCTTGGTTTGCAGATGACTGTCTTCGCCCTTTCTCCACATAGTGTTTCTTCTGTGTGTCTGTCCTCATCCATTTTATAAAATGATTCAGATTGGATTAGGGCCCACCACAATGACCTCGTTTTAACTTAAGTACTTCTTAAAGACCCTATCTCCAAATACAGTCACATCCTGGGTACTCGGGAGTCAGGACACCAGCTTATAACATCAGGGTAGGCCTCCTTGAGGACATAACATACAAAGGCCAAAGGAAGTGAGGTGATTCAGCTACAGCCAAAGCTGGGAGCAGGCTGATGCATGTGGAGAACGGTAAGGAGGTTCATGTGCACTGAGCACAGGGGAAGAGTTGTAGGTGAAGAAGAGATAGGGAAGGAGGGGCTGGACCATGTGGAACAGATGGAGCCTTCTTTTTTTTTTTTTGAGACAGAGCCTCAAGCTGTCCCGCTGGGTAGAGTGCTGTGACATCACAGCTCACAGCAACCTCCAACTCCTGGGCTCAAGTGAGTCTCCTGCCTCAGCCTCCCAAGTAGCTGGGACCACAGACGCCCACCACAACATCTGGCTATTTTTTGGTTGCAGCCATCATTGTTGTTTGGTGGGCCCGGGCTGGATTCGAACCCGCCAGCTTAGGTGTATGTGGCTGGTGCCTTAGCTGATTGAGCCACAGGCGCCGAGCCCAGATGGAGCCTTCTAAAGGACTTTGGTTTTATTTTGAGTGAGGTGGGGGTCGTGGCAGGGTTTTAAGTAGAGACATGATCCGATTTACATTTTGAAAGCATTACTCTGGCCACAGTGCTGAGACTACATGAAGAAGGAACAGTGGTGGAAGCAGAGATGCCTTTTGGGAGGATATTGCAGGGATTTGGGTGGAGAGCATGGTGGCATGAACCAGGATGGGAGTGAGGCAGAAATCATTGAGATCCCTTTGGCCTGAGCCACTGGAAGGATGAAATGGGGTGAAGCTGAGGTGGGGAAGAGGGTAGGAGGAACAGCAGTGGGATGAGATTTCAGAGCTCAGTTTTAGACTCTAAGTCCAGGGTGTCCATTCATACCCCAGGGGAGATGTGAAATAAGCAGCCAGATACACGAGTCTGGAGTTCGAGAGTGAGCACTGGGCTAGAGATATAAATGTGAAATTTATACCCTTGTGTACTACAGGTATACTTAATAGCCATGAGGATGATTAGGTCTCAGGGAGAGAGTAGATCAAGGTCTGATGCCCTCTAGCACCCTTCTGGAGTCCCTCAAGGGCCCATAGGATCAAGGCCTCAGTTTATCACAGTGGTGGTTTTACAGTTCAGGGGTCAGTTGTGGTTTGGAGGTCATAGGGCTGATGATGCTGGGGCCTCTTGCTGATACTGGCAGCATCACCCTGTGTTCTGATCACACCATCATGCTCTAATGTCTGTGCTCCTCGAACAGTATAGTGCTTCTGTCTCACAAGAGCTCCAGTCTTCTCAGGGAAACTTTATTCTTAAAAGGAGGAGTTCTTGGGTCCTGGAATATCTCACTAAGAGAGTGGTGCCATCAGTGTCCCTAAAAGCCCGCCACTGCAGCTAGGAGCTGGCAGGCGTAAATGCAGTGACATGGTAAACACAGTTTGTAAGGCAGCTCTGTGATTCATCCCTCCCTTCCCTCCAGGCCTTTGTTGTCTTTCTTCTGGGTCTGTTTCCCCTCCCTTCTCCGGGCCCATTCACATCCCACCCATTCCTAGCTCTTGTGTAACTTCTGCTTCTGATGCTGTCTGACCAGAGCCTTCTGTTATTCTCCCTCTTCTGAACCCCTGGGCCTACTCCATGCACCTTGTCATCTTCTGTATTGCATGACATCTTTCTTTTCATGTGTTTTATGATCTCTTTTTTCCACTTTGTGAACTCCTAGAAGATATGGGAAGAAGGAAACTAATATTTATCGACTGCCTTATAAGCAAATGTGTGGCCATTGCAACATATTACCATAAATTCAGCAGCTTAGCACAATACAGGTTTATTCACTTTCACTTGTATGGGTCAGCAGTCCAAAATGGGTCGGCAAGGCCACATCCCTCCTGGATGCTCTGGGGGCAGTCTGTTTCCTTATCATTTTCAGCTTCTAGAAACTACACATATCCCCACATCACTCAACCTCTGCTTCAGTCATCACATCACCTTCTCTCACTTTGACCCTAATGATTGCATCAGGCCCCACCCAGGTAATCCAGGATAGTCTCCCCACCTCAAGATAATTTTTTTTTTTGAGACAGAGCCTCAAGCTATCACCCTGGGTAGAGTGCTGTAGCATCACAGCTCACAGCACAGCAACCTCCAACTCCTGAGCTCAAGCGAGTCTCCTGCCTCCACCTCCCAAGTAGCTGGGACTATAGGCACCTGCCACAATGCCTGGCTATTTTTTGGTTGCAGCCATCGTTGTTTGGCGGGCCTGGGCTGGATTCGAACCCGCCAGCTCAGGTGTATGTGGCTGGCGCCTTAGCCACTTGAGCCACAGGCGCCTAGCCGCACCTCAAGATTCTTAACCACATCTGCAACATTCCTTTTGTTGTGTGGACATATTTGGGGGCCAGTATAGTACCCACCACAGCTAAGTATTGCTCTTGGTGCCTCACAGGTGTTCAATTCGTCCTTTCAGTGGCCCAGTGAGGTAGATATTTGATTCATGTATCACTTCCTGGCCTTTTGGCCAACATCAAGTGCTGTGTCTTTTCTTATGAGTTTAATGAATCACATCGGGCACGAGGGGGCAGCCTGAGAGATCAGAGCTCACTGTCCTTGCCTTCACTGCTGGTCGCAGGAAGGACCTGAGATCCTAGCACTCATGGCTCTGTCCCCTTCCCACCTCTCAGGACCCCTGTCTGAGTCCCGCACTTCTACAAAGGTTAGTTTCCTACAACTTCTGTGCAAACTCTGTGGCTTAAACCAAAGATGTTTATTGTCTCAGGTCTGGAGGTTAAAGTCTAAAATCAAAGCGTCCTCAGAGTGGGTTCCTTCTGGGAACTTTCCTTCCTTCATACTGTCTTTCCCCTCTGTATGTTTCTGTGCCTGTGTCCAACTTTCTTCTTATAAATGACACAGTCATTTATAAGGACCCACGCTGAAAACTTTCTTCTTATAAGGACCCACGCTGAAAACCTCATTTTAACTTGGTTGCTTCTGTAAAGGCCCTCTCTCCAAATAATGTCCTAAGGATTAGGACTCAGACGTAGACTCAACCCGTACTTTGTTGCTGAGGGTGCTTCGTGGCCTCCACCGGTCTGTGTGTTCAACCTGAAGGTTCTGTTTTCTGTCACCAAGCAGAAGCTGCCTTTTATTCTCACAGTTCTCACGCTGTTTCGTGTCCTCCCCTCCTTCCTTCTCACACTGAGTATGGTGCTTTGTCACAGTAGGCCATTTCCTCAGGTATTTAATTTACTTCTCTGAGCCAGACCACCTAGATTTTAGTATTTCTTTTCTCACTAGAATAATCCACAAGCCTATGGTCATCAGATTCTCAACTGGTGTTGCAGAGAGTGAGGGTAAACAAAATGTAGTAATATTGTTTTAAGGGCTGTTGATGTCTCTTCTCCAGGGTGTGAGATGTAGAGGCCTCAGCAAGACCCTTGAGAGGTAAGACAAAGAAGCTTTTTAGCCTGTCCAAAATAGAGAAGGGAAATAACCCAGAAAAAGACAGCTAGTGAGATATACACACACTCAGCCTCTCTGCCCACGAGTGTGGTAAAGAATTAAATTCTTGGCTCGGTGCCTATGGCTCAAGCGGCTAAGGCGCTAGCCACATACACCTAAGGTGGCGGGTTCGAATCCCCAGCCCGGGCCTACCAAACAACAATGACGGCTGCAACCAAAAAAAAAAAAATAGCCGGGCGTTGTGGCGGGCGCCTGTAGTCCCAGCTACTTGGGAAGCTGAGGCAGGAGACTCACTTGAGCCCAGGAGTTGGAGGTTGCTGTGAGCTGTGATGCCATGGCACTCTACCCAGGGGGATAGCTTGAGGCTCCGTCTAAAAAAAAAAAAAAAAGAATTAAATTCTTAGATCTGGTGAATAGATTAGAACATCCAAATGACAAACCAAGTGTGCTCATTATAGTGGGCAGGACTTCAGGCAGCGAAGAGTAACCCAAAGATTCTTCTTGGCTTTGGATATACCTGTTCAGCTGTAGGAGGCTGGAGCCCTGAGAACAAGTCTCTGTAGAATGCCTCTGCCTCTGTGCAGGCCGGGCACAGTGGTTCACAGCTGTAATCCTAGCACTCTGGGAGGCTACTTTGGGATTGCCTGAGTGCCTGAGCTCACATGTTTGAGGCCAGCCTGAGCAAGAGCAAGATCCTGTCTCTAAAAATAGCTGGGCATTGTGGCAGGTGCCTGCAGTCCCAGCTACTTGGGAGACTGAGGCAAAAGAATCACTTGAGCCCAAGAGTTTGAGGTTGCTGTGAGCTGTGACGCCATGACACTCTATTAAGAGTGACAAAATGAGACTCTATCTCAAAAACAAAAAAAAGAATGCTTGTGTGCAGCCCAGTTGGCCTAGATTTTCTCGGCCTTCCTCTTTTTTTTCCCAACCAGTTTTATGTAAATGAATTAAATTTCTTTTTATTTTTAGAAGCCATTTCTTCCATAAGCTTATTAGTCCAATTTATCTCTTTATCTTTTTCTGTGCATTGGAAATTTTTTAATTGTGGTAAAATATGCAAAAAATTTACCATTTTAAGCATTTGTATGTAGACAGTTCCAGTGCCATTAACTACATTTACACTGTTGTGCCCAGGCCCTCTTTTTAAGTGTGTAAAACCCTTTTTTTGGGCAGTTTTTGGCCGGGGCTGGATTTGAACCCACCACCTCCGGTATATGGGGCCTGCGCCGTACTCCTTTGAGCCATAGATACCGCCCTAAAACCCTTTTCTTAAGCCTCACATATCCCTCAGTCCCCCACCTCGGTCTACGGGACAAATCCAACTTGCCAGCAAATTGTAGAGAATGATACTTGAGGACGTTATGTTGAATGAAATGAGCCAGTCACAAAAGGGCAGATCCTGCATGATTTCACTTATATGAAGTACCTAGAGTTGTCAAATTCATAGAGAAAGAAAGAATAATGGTTGCTGGGGGATGGAGGATGGAGGGAGTGGAAGGTCATTTAATTACTACAGAGTTTCAGGTTGGAAAGATGGAAAAGTTCTAGAGATGGATCGTGAGGATGGTTGTACAATACTGTGAATGTACTTAATGCCACTGAAATGTATGCTTAAAATGGTTAAGATGATAAATTTTATGTGTATTAAGGTTATTCTTATCTACCATAAACAATAATAGCTATTTCCACAAAACTTTGTTCTTTTATAATTTATGACTCATACACTCCTTTAGATGCAACTTGAAGGTAGATCTTTGTTATTATTTATCAAAGAAGCATTGGTGTTTGTCTTCCCAAGCACATTACTCAAGAGTTCTCAGAGGAAGTGAACCAACAGGATATATATAGATAACGTAGGAATAGATTTATCATAAAAGATTAGCACTCACATGATCGTGGATGCTAGAAAGTTCTACAATTTCTCTGCAAGGTGGAAGCCCAGAAAATTAGTGGTGTAGTTGATTCTGAAGGCCTCAGAACAGGGTGTGCCCATGTTCTGTTGTCTGGCAACAGGAGAAAATGGATGTCTGGACATACACAGAGAGGCAGTTCTCCCTTCCTCTGCCCTTTTGTTCTATGTGGTATTCAAGGCCCTCCACAAACTGGATGATGCCCCTTGTATAGGTGAGGGTAGATCTTTATTCAGTCTACTGGTTCAAATGCTAATCTCTTCTGGAAACTTCCTTGCGGACATGTGCAGAATGACGTTTTACCAGCTACCTGGGTATCCCTTAGCCCAGTCAAGTTGATGCATAAAATTACCCATCACTCTAAGAATGAATCCACACAGCTATTTTAGGTAATTGGAGATTATTTAATAGTTTATCTTACACTTGGCATTTCACTACTTCTCTGTCTTGTTACTTCTTTTTCAGGAAAGAAGTTCATTACTGAGGAAATGGTATGATTTAATGATACAAAATAAGGATGACCTTGCCAAGATAATCACAGCTGAAAATGTAAGTTCAGTGTCCTGATTTAATACCCTGAGAAATTATACAGGAATTCTTAGACTAAGCTTGAGAAAGCCTCTGACTTCCCCTCAGTGCCATCTGTAGCTAAAGAATATGTGATTTCTCATCTGCTGGTTAGATACCAAATCATTCTGTGCCAGGGCATTCAAAATTTGGTAAAATAACATTTGTAGGTTCTAGTTTATTGTTATTAATATCCAAAATTAGACTGTTTGGAATTATATGAATACTGAGTTTTCACCATTCCGGTTTTTTTCTACATGATTGTTTTGGTTGGTTTTCATGTTTTTCTATACAGAAAAACCTCCCTAGTTGACCACCTCCCTACATTGATCACCTCTTTAAGTTGACCTAATTTTCATAGACCGGACATGCACCACATGTACATATCAGTACAGGAGACCTAGTCCCTTATGTTGACCACTTCTTTGTGTTGTCCAGTTATAGTCCCACGGGTTGTCAACTTATAGAGGTTTTACTGTATTGTACCAGTAGTTCCTCCCTAAGTATAGTAAATGATTTTACACCATGGTTACAATGTTTAAGTATTTAGAAGACCCAGTTCTAGATGTCTCCTAATGTCTAAGCATATTGAAGATGTGAGTGATTCTCGTGGTTTAGGGTGATATAACCATGCTGCTGTCCATCATTATTTGTAGTTCTGCTCTCTGAAAATCATACCCAAGTTAGAAATTTCCCAACAATCTTGTGGGTTTTGTAATGGGCTACTTTTTTACTCCTTTTGCAGGCTTGAAGAATTTAAAAACACAGAACTATGCTTTTATTTTTAGAAGGTAAACATGGTTTCTTTTTTGACTTAACTTAGGGGAAGCCACTGAAAGAAGCACAGGGAGAAGTTCTCTATTCCGCCCTTTTCCTCGAGTGGTTTTCAGAGGAAGCCCGCCGCATTTACGGAGACATTATCTATACCCCAGCAAAAGACAAGCGCGCCCTGGTTCTCAAGCAGCCCATAGGTGTGGTGGCAGTCATCACCCCGGTATGTGCCAAGATCATCAAGCTCCTAGGGTAGGAGATTAGGAATCCGGAAACTGTTTGTTCTTTCCTGTGCGGCAGCGTCCTCACCCTGCTAGCTTTGTCATCTTCTCTCAGTTTCCAGATCCCTTTGCTGAACACAGAGGTGTGTTTCCTGGTCCTCTGTGATATATGAGGTGTGGTGGCAGCAAGTGGGAGTAGTATTTGCTAATGCCTGAAAAAGTGGGATGACCCACAGGAGAACCCAGGCAGCTTTTCTGACTTAGCTTAGAGGTTTCTCCCTGGCATTGCACTGCTGAAAAGATCTGGTATTTATCTCTCTCTTTTTTTTTTTTTTTTTTTTTTTTTTTTTTTGAGACAGAGTCTCACTTTGTCACCTTTGGTAGCGTGCCATGACCTCATAGCTCACAGCAACCTCAAACTCTTGGGCTTAAGAGATTCTCTTGCCTCAGCCTCCCAAATAGCTGGGACTACAGGTGCCCACCACAACTCTCAGCTACTTTTAGAAACGAAGTCTTGCTCTGGCTTAGGCTGGTCTTGAACCTGTGAGCTCAGGCAATCCACCCATCTCGGCCTCCCAGAGTGCTAGGATTACAGGGTATTTATCATTTTTAAAAGAACTTAAGACATGGCATATTTTTAATATGTCATAGTTTGGAAAAATTTGTGGTTATCAACAAGAAAGCATTTGTGTACCTACCTGCAGGCACTAGGCCAGGTTCTGGAGGTAAAAAGGCTAAGAAATGCCTGGTTGGGGCTGCAGCACGGCTGTGGGTGCCCATCTTCCTCTCAGAGAGATCTTTCTAGACCTGCCTTCTACTAGGTTCCATATTGACTTCTCTCCAGTGTCTGTCAGCTGGTCTCAAGACTGCTGTTCTATCCCGGCTCAGCAGAGTTACAGATAGAATCCTCTTGCCTGCCTAGACTTACTAGGTTTGGCTTGAAGCTCTCTGTGTACTGTGCGTGACCTGGGCACATTGCTTAAAGGCACTGTTTCAGTTTTCTCAGACCTGTTAACAAGGGTAAGAATACCAACCTCATTGGATTGTGGTAAGAATTTAATTCATTATAATTTTAAAGGGCTTAGAATAATACCAGAATAAGCACTACATGTGTATTTATGAAATAAAATAATGTTTTACATGCGTAGATGTCTGGAGATATCCACAGATATGTATATAGAGGGATACAAGAAATCATCTGCTATTTTCAGAATCAGCATTGCTAATATTTTCTGCCAAGGGCTTCAGGCCAAATCCACCCTATAGTTTTTGAATAAATTTGAGACATGCCCCCCACCCCACTTGCTGCCCATTCACACACTACTGCCTCTGAGTACTTTCACCATCCCTCTGCAGAGTTGAGCAGTTGTGACAGAAACCATATACCCTCCAAAGCCTAAAAGATTTCCTGTCTGGTCCTTGACAAAAAAAATGTTGGCTGACCTCTGGTCTAAATAATTCTATGGGCTTGGCGCCTGTGGCTCAAGTGGCTAAGGCACCAGCCATATACACCTAAGGTGGCGAGTTTGAATCCAGCCTGGGCCCACCAAAACAAAAATGACAGCTGCAACCAAAAAATAGCCGGGTGTTGTAGCGGGCGCCTGTGGTCCCAGCTACTTGGGAGGCTGAGGCAGGAGACTCGCTTGAGCCCAGGAGTTGGAGGTTGCTGTGAGTGTGATGCCATGGCACTCTACCCAGGGGGACAGCTTGAGGCTCTGTCTCAAAAAAAAAAAAAGAAAAATTCTATGTGATGTTCAGTTCTGAAAATGTTTCTTATCTTTATAAACCTTTATCTCCTGAGTCCCTCAAGTTGGGGGCATCAGGTGTTCTGGGAGTGTGCCTGTGCAGCCAGAAAACAGGTTTGTCCCTCAGGTATGCAATGGAATTTATTGACTGACTGTTCAACCTGCCTTCCTTTGGACTAATGAAGCAGTCTTTCCTCTCCCATGCTTCCTCTGTTCTCCTGACCCCAGTGGAATTTCCCCAGCGCCATGATCACCCGGAAGGTGGGGGCTGCCCTGGCAGCCGGCTGCACTGTGGTGGTGAAACCTGCTGAAGACACGCCCTTCTCCGCCCTGGCCCTGGCCGAGGTGAGCCTCTCTGTGTGTTTGTGCAGAGCCAACAAAGTCCATAAATCAGTTTTCTACCTGGCTCTTTGGTGCAATGGATAATGCATTGGACTTCTAATTCCAAAATGGACTTTTTTATCTGGGACAAAAAGAAGTCATTTTGAAGCCTCCTTCCTTGCCTGTGTCTGCCGCTGTGTGGTGTTGTGTTTTAATCAAATGGTACTTTTTTTTTTTTTTTTTAGAGACAGAGTCTCATGTAGTCGCCCTCGGTAGAGTGCCATGACATCACAGCTCACAGCAACCTCCAGCTCTTGGGCTTAGGTGATTTTCTTGCCTCAGCCTCCTGAGTAGCTGGGAGTACAGGCATCCGCCACAACACCCAGCTATTTCTTTCTTGCAGTTTGGCCAGGGCCAGGTTTCAACCCACCACCCTCGGTATATGGGGCCAGCACCCTACTCACTGAGCCACAGGCGCTGCCCAGTCAAATGGTATTTTGAGTCAGATGTTGTTCTTTTCAAAAAAGGAAAAAATGGGTGAGGAATTTTCAGATATCTGTAAGCCATGTATGTTTTTAGCCCACCATAAAAATGGTATCTATCCATCACCTTCATTATCTATGCACTAAGATATGGGTGTTTCTCACATGTAGGAAAAATCTTTTTTCTTTTTTTGAGACAGAGTCTCACTTTGTCACCCACTGTAGAATGCTTTGGCATCACAGCTCACAGCAACCTCAAACTCTTGGGCTCAAGTAGTCCTCTTGCCTCAGCCTCCCAAGCAGCTGTGTACTACAGGCATCCACCACAACAACCCCCCTAGTTTTAGAGATAGATTCTTGCTCTTGCTCAGGCTGGTCTTGAACTCCTAAATTTAAGCAATCAAGCTGCCTGAGCCTCCCAGAGTGCTAGGATTACAGGCTTAAGCCACCACACCCAGCCCCAGCAAACCTCTTATTTACTGCCCCCACCCCCATTTTAATCTGCATTCCATCAGATTTTGTCATGCTTCGATTGGGAACCTCAAATGTCTTCTCGCCTCACTTAGAGTAAGATCCAGAGTCTCTGCAGTGGCCCTCTAGGCCCTAGGAGGTATTAGTATCCTCTGTACCCCTCTGAACTGGCCCATCCCTCCAAGCCCCTGACTCATCACTCATCTGCTTCGGCCGCTCTGGCCAGCACACTCTTCAGACCCACCAGCCTCACCCTCAGTATGGACTTTATTCTTTTCTCTCTGTCTGGAGCACTCTGCACCAGGCACTCCATGACTTGCTCTTTCCTGTTAACATTCCTTTGGTTAGCTCAAAAGCAGCGATATATTTATTGCTCACCACCAGTGCTTATGTCAGTGTCTCTCTAGTCATTTGGTTATCTGAGCCTTATATTCTAGAAGATTCTACAGGAAGGGCTCATGGGAAAGATACTTCTGGTTCTTAAATGTTGACAGTAGTCTG
Source organism: Galago senegalensis (assembly GCA_963575145.1). NCBI lineage: Eukaryota > Metazoa > Chordata > Mammalia > Primates > Galagidae > Galago > Galago senegalensis. The sequence goes on from CAUYTI010034611.1 coordinate 15,743, forward strand.
TGTCCATTATGGCTATAAATCAGGGGGATTTTAAAACTTGTTTTTGAGATAGGATCTCCGTCTGTTGCCCAGGCTAGAGTACAGTGCTGTTATCATAGCTTTCGATAGCCTGGAACTCCTAAACTCAAGTCATCCTTCTACTTCAGCCTCCCAAGTAGCTAGGACTACAGGCACATGCTACCACCCTCCAGCTAATTATTTTAATTTGCAGAGGCAGGATCTCACTATGTTGCCCACGCCGCAAGTTATCCTTAGCTTCCCAGAGTGCTAAGATTATAGGCATGAGGCACCCAGCCATAAATCAGTGTTGCTTGGTATAAAAATGTTTGTCTCTCAATTCCTTTACTCAATTATTGTAAATATGTTCTCTATTTATCAATGACATAAAATATTCTTGAAAAGTCTAATGATAAATTTCTTGCCTTTATAAGTCAACTTGGTTTGGGGAGTTACCTAGATACCCAAAAGTGAGTGGAGTTTTTTGCCATTGGTTTTCATGACCACTAATATCACTAGAATGTGTCTCTTTGATGGTCATTGTGTGTCCATGCTCTAGTTGTGCAGTGTGCTCTTTGAATATGTAGTTTCGAAACTTTTTTCATTTCTGCATAGAGAACGCTGTGCCCTGATCTTTAACATAAGACTCACTTTCCACTTGAAGAAACTAAAGAATCATGAGAATAGCATGAGTTTTGTATGTGCAAGAAGTCAGAAAACTGGCCTCCAAAGAAAACGTGTATGTAAAGTGTGGCATACCAAGCCTCATGGTTAGGGAAAGATTTTCCAGATGGCAAAGGTCCCCTGACCCTGGAAACAGAAGTCTTCCTTAGTCTGTGGTTTTGCAAAAACAAGTTCTTTGTCTGACACTCTGACATTCTGTCTGACACTTTCCATGTTCTCCCTTTTTAGTGCTAATGTCTGATAAATAACTTTTAACTACTTTTTCCTGCTTTATGATAATAAGTACGGACCCAAGGTTTGCTGGGAAGACTCCTCCCTAAAGCCCTCCGTTCCCCAACGGGGACTTTGTGTCAAGCCTCTTCACTCCTCACACCAAAGCCCCTTCATTTCTGTAAAGTTTGGGGATTTGTTTTTCATCCTTGATTGGCTTTACTCCTTCAGAAACTCCTGTTGTCCAAAGTTAAATCTTTGTTGTCACATTCCCTTGTATTCTTTTCCCTAATGTTTAATTATCTTCCTTTTTGCCGTCTATTTCTGTTAAGGTTTTATGTGGAGCGTTTATTCATTCTCGTGTATGGTCCTTCCAGTTTGGTCTTCTTTTCTGAAATGATTATTTCTTTTATTTCTAATTCTTTCCTGTATTCCCTCACTTCATTTCTAAAAATATTTTTAGCTCTGACTCCTGTTCTTTTGTGTCTTGGAATAATTTTCTTATTGTCTTTTACCTTGTTTTGAACTAGTAAGTTCCAGTGTGCTCTGTCTTATGGGCGTGTCTTTTTCTGTCACGCTTTTGTTGTCTACGGGGAGTTACTCCACTCCTTACTTTTTCTTTGATTTTTTTTTTCCTGACAGCTTTGTATGGGATGTGACCTCGGTGCTTTTCAGAGAATTTTGTTTATTTTCATGTGAAGTTAGCTTTCCTAAACTCTTAGTAGAAGGACTGGTTAGAAATAGCTTCTCTGCCTTCACAAGGTACCCTTTTCTCTCTTGCATGTTGTATTCAAAGATAAGGCAACTTGCTTTCTGAGATTCCCTGGCTTCCTTCCCTTCCCCACCTTTATGTCTTTTCTCCTCCTGTGTCACACGATTCCCAAGGGCCAGACCCTTCATGCCCTTCAGTCTTCACTGCAGTGTTCCCTGGGCTTGTACTCACCTCCCACTGAATTGGGCAAGGCCTCCCACTCATGGCTGCTGTTCTCAGCTGAACTCCTGCGGGCTGTTTGGGGCTGTCTGCTTTCAGGTCCCTCATGCAGCCTGTTCCTGCCCTCTGCTTCCTCTCACACAGGTGCCGGCATGACACCCACATTGTATCACAGTAGGTGGTGTGTCCTCGCCCACTTACAATCTGTGGTTTGTGGAGATACCTTGTCATCTAGTCATGTAAATGTCTCTGATATCTTGGTTTTGCTCTCTATTGATGTTTTTGTAAGGAGACTTAGGGAGATTCAAAAAACTCTGTAACTAATACCATTCAGAATCCCCAGACAGATGTATATAACAAGCTAATTGTTAATGGATTCCAGAAATTAAAGTAGTTCAGGATATAACTTATCCAAAAAAGAGTGCTGGTGTCCAGGTCAGGCAGCTATGGGTCAACATGTGGTTCTGTCACTCCCCAGCCTGTGACCTTGACTGGACTAACATATGGAAAGGCTTTGCCTGCTGCTCTGCACTTAGTAGGTGCTTACTAAATGCACCTTAATACTCTCCCATCCTTGATCCTATAGATGAATCAACTAACTCTTTTCTTGGAATATCTGATTTTTCTTGGGAAAGAAATTTCAGGTTGTTTGAACAGAAGGTGGTATTGAAACTCATGCTCTAAGGAATTTTAATGTCTAACAACACATTAATCTGAACGTCACTTTAGCACTAGTAAGAATCTTGTTTCAGTTCCATGTATATTCTTATTCAGTCCCCAGGAGCACCTTAACTTTTTTTTCAGTGCTTTTGGGTTAAACATATATTTGTTTCTCTTTTCTGTTTTTTCACTTTGATAATTTGCTATTTCTCTTTGTAGCTTGCAAACCAGGCGGGAATTCCTCCAGGTGTGTACAATGTTATTCCCTGCTCTCGAAAGAAGACCAAGGAAGTGGGAGAAGCACTTTGTACTGACCCTCTGGTGCCCAAAATTTCCTTTACTGGCTCAACAGCTACAGGAAAGGTATGTGACTTCATTCTCAAAGAAAACAAATTCCATTCTAATATTTTCTCGTTATGGAGCTTAAAAAGACTTTCATCTCAGTCACCATTTTTAGAAAATCCAGCAGAGTGTAAAAGTAATATCTGATCATCATCCTCTGGAGATATTTTGAATGATGTTTCTTATGTGATATAATGTACATTCCTATTTGATGATATTAAACAAATTGAGGCCCCAAGGTGCTCATTATTTTTCACTATTTCTTGTATGTGACATAGTTAAAGGTATCTATTTTATTTTTTCAATCTTGAATTTGTGCTTTTTTCATAATCTAGAATTAGAGAGTCAGAAAAAAAATAATTCATATTGAAATGGATGCCTTAGACTTGAACAAAAATTGTATTTAGTATAAAAGTATTTACAGAAATGGAAAGGTATCTTCCCGTTTTTTGTTTTTTAGTTTTTTTCCCCTTGAATGTTGAAAAGTTCTTTCCTCAAAAAACTTCGTATGTATTTCTGTGAGTAGATTTCAATTTATCCTTTCAAATGTCCAAAATAAAAAAGTCAGCCAGGCACAGTGGCTCACAATTATAATCCTGGCACTCTGGGAGGCCAAGGCAGGAGAATTGCTTGAGCTCCGGAGTTCTAAAAGCAGCCTGAGCAAGAGTGAGACCCTGTCTCTACTAAAAATAGAAATTTTTTAGAAATAGTAGGCATTGTAGCAGGTGCCTGTAGTCCTAGCTACACAGGAGGCTGAGGCAGGAGGAGTGCTTGAATACAGGAGTTTGAGGTTGCTGCGAGCTAGGCTAATACTACTGCACTCTAGCATGGGGGCAACAGAGTGAGACTGTCTCAAAAACAAAAGAGAAAAGAATCCAGGTAGGTGAAAATTTTTGTTTATGGTGTCTCTTTCCAAATGGTATACTTTTTTCTAGTTATATATACATATATATGTATCCATACTCATGCTGGACAGGAGTATAAACACAGCAGATAAAAATCACGTAGGCTGGGCACAGTGGCTCACACCTGTAATCATAACACACTGAGAAGCTGAGGTGGGTAGATTGCTTGAGCTCAGGAATTCAAGACCAGCCTGAGCAAGAGAGAGATCGGTCTCTACTAAAAATAGAAAAACCAGCCAGGCATGGTAGTGGGCACCTGTAGTCTCAGCTATTCAGGGAGGCTGAGGCAAGAGGATCGCTTGAGCCCATGAGTTTGATCTATGATGCCACAGCATTCTACCAAGGGCGAAAGAGTGAGACTCTGTCTCAAAAATAAATAAATAAATCTAATTTTAAATCTAATTGGAAAGTTTCTGTGAACCTGTGGTCATTTTTAGAGAGTATGAGAAGAGGAAGGCGTAAAGCAGTGGCAATACCTCCCAGTCACCACTATTTCTGTCACGCCGTTAACTCACCCGCCGGGAGACACACTTTGGAGTCCTACTGTCCATTCATATCAGAAATAGGAATTTTTTAATTCATAAACTGCTATGCTCCTGAGTCATGGATCAATGTAAATGAAAGAGGGATTCCGATGTTACTATGAAAGAGAGAAAAAAAAAGAGGCCTGAGAGAAAGGGTTGTAAAACCTTTGCCATTTAAGCCAGAGACATTCCCAGGATACTGGGTGGAGGGCACCATTCCTTATCTTCCTTCAGTTTTCCCGGCAACTTCTCATCATCTGACAGGTATCCAGGAAAATGTCAACCGTATGTTCCCAGCAAATCTAGCTTTGCTCCTATTTGCCCGGGACAGTGATTCAGCTTAAGTGACTTAAAGGACAAAGTGACAATTATAGTTAAAAGAATTACTAATGTCTATTGCAAGGGCCTCTTCGGAGCGGGTCTTCACAGAGATCAGTGGCCGAGCTCCTGGTTTCAAGGCACAGAATCTTACCTCATAACTGAAGCCCACACCGTGAGCTTGTTCTAGAGGTGCCTGCCTGCCTGTCCTCTTTTGCTGGGGGAACACCGCTCCTGGAACCCTGCAGAGGAGGCAGCAGCCGTGTTTTATAGTACACAACACCTCAGCTTTTTCTGCACAGAGAACTGAAACGTGAGTGATCTTTGACTTAAGGGAAATAATTTGCAGGCTGGCCAGTGACCTAGGACAAGTGGCCTGCCATAGAAAGGTAAACCAGGTCAATCATGTTCTGTCTTTGGAAGCAGTGGGCTGAGGAGGTCAGCAGTGGGAAGTGGAGCTGAAACACTTCATGACGAGGTGCCAGGAATTCACATAGTACTCCAGGGCCCATGGCAAGCCATCCTGAGTGGGGAGAAGACACTGTCACAGGGCACATGGGTAGTACATGTGGAGGGACAGACACCAGGAGACAAGGTCAGGAAGAGGTGAAATGGACTGACCCACAAGTGAGAACTTTTTTTACACCTGGCAGGTAGCATTTCTTTAAAATTAAAATAGCTGCTATATTGAGTCCAAGAAATGTGTTTAATCTTAAAACTTGCATGCTTTGTTGAGTAGTAACATTTCAGTGAGAAAATCCTTACCACCAACTGAGCTGGAATGGTAACACCTTGGCACACAGTGAAGTGCTGGCACAGGCCCAGCTTTCCAGCCTTTCTAGATTTTTACCAAGGGTCCTGTTGCAAAAACTCACAGCCCCAAGGTGTGCATCTCCTGGAGGACCATTAGTACAGCCACCTTGGGCTGTGAATACCGTTTCCTTTGAACTACCTCAGGTGGTTCCATCTTTCCTGTAGCCAGGACTGGACAAAGACCTAGTATCTTGCAATAAAGAGTTTAAACAGTGTCTTGAGAATGGAGAAACAAACACCACAGGTACTTACTCTTAAATTGGAACTAACTGATGAGCACACATGTGCACAGAGGGAAGTAAAACTCAGTAGAAGTCAGTGGGACGGGCTCAGTGCCTGTGGCTCAGCGGCTAAGGCACCAGCCACATACACTGGAGCTGGCAGGTTGGAATCCAGCCGAGGCCTGCCAAATAACAATGACAACCGCAACCAAAAAATAGCTGGGCGTTGTGTCAGGTGCCTATAGTCCCAGCTACCCTGGGGGACTAAGGCAAGAGAATCGCTTAAGCCCAAGAGTTTGAGGTTGCTGTAAACTGTGACACCACAGCTCTCTACCAAGGGCAATAGCTTGAGACTCTGTCTCAAAAAAAGAAAAATAGCAATGGGGCAGGGAGAGAAAGGAACGAAATAAACTTACCTAATGGGTACAATTAACACTATTTGGGTGACAGGGACACCTATAGCTGGGGCTCAATCATTATAAAAGTGACCCATGTAAACATTTATACCCCCTTAATGTTTTGAAATTTAGAAACAAGAAACCAAAAAAAGAAAAGACTCATTTTAACATCCCTGAGCTGCTTTCTTAAGCCATAAAATCTCTTCTAGGATATTTAGAGCCAAATAGTTACATATGACCAAAAGCCTTACAATATGCATTGAACTAGAAATTCTATACATTTATCCTAAAGGAATAATTGCATGTTATCTTTAATAGCAAGAATTGGAAACATCCTAAATGTTCAACAGATGGGGGCCAGATAAATAAATTAAGGAACAGCTGTGAAATGGAATAATGTGCACCTAAAGGAATGTTCTAGAAGCACATATGCTAACATGAGAAGATTTTCACATTATAGTGCCATGTTAAAGGAGCAAGGTACAAAGTGTTATGAAAATGTTAAGAAGTTCCAGATATATGGTTAATTGGAAAGATAGAGCAGGTTACAAGACTGTTTAGTTATACCATCCTGTTTTCTTTCTTTATTTATTTTATGTATTTATTTATTTATTGAGACAGATTCTTACTATATCACCCTGGGTGGAGTGCTGTGGCATCATAGCTCACAGCAACCTCCAACTCTTGGGCTTAAGCGATTCTCTTGCCTCCGCCTCCCAAGTAGCTGGAATTACAGGCACCCGCCACAACACCCGGCTATTTTATTGTTGTTGTTGCAGTTGTTTAGTTGGCCCAGACTGGGTCGGAACCCATCACCTTCAGTGTATGTGGCTGGTGCTGTAACCACTGTGCTACAGGCACCAAGCCTGTTTTCTTTTTTTAAAAAAGTACATATACTTGAACCTGCGTGGCCAAATTCTGAATGGATTACCTTAAAATGTTATCAGTGGTAAGCTATGGGTTGTGGGATTCTGGGCAATTTTATTACCTTATCTTCATATTACAATTTTTAAGCCTATCACAATGTTTGTGAATAGGTAATATACATATGGTTCAAAAACCAAGACTGTGTTAACATGTGTACCTTGAGAAATCTCACCCTTACCCTAGCTGACTCCCTTCCCCTTTTCTATAAGTAATTATTTTTAGTCTCTTGTTATTTTCCCAGTGTTTCTTTATAAAATGCTAGCAAATATAAACATATATTCTTTTTTTTTTTTTTGAGACAGAGTTTCACTTTGTCACCTTGGGTAGAGTACCGTGGCATCATAGCTCACAGCAACCTCAAACTCCTGGGCTCAAACAATTCACTTGCCTCAGCCTCTGGAGTAGCTAGGACTACTAGTGTCCGCCACAGTGCCAGCTGTTTTTTTAGAGCCAGGGTCTCGCTCCTGCTTAAGCTGATCACAAACTCCTGAGCTCTGCCTTGGCCTCCCAGAATGCTAGGATTATAGGCATTAGCCACCATGTCAGCCCTCAAAAATAAACATATATTCTTGTTTCTCCCTTTTCTTCTGCAAAAAATTATCCCATATACACTATTGTGTACCTTGCTTCTTTCGCTGTTGGGTAATTTTTTACAGTGAAGGCTTCACAGTCTTGCTAGTTGATTTCAGTGCTCATGGAGCTCTGTCCTCTCTTTCAGATCCTATTGCACCATGCAGCAAACTCTGTGAAAAAGGTCTCCATGGAGCTGGGTGGTCTTGCTCCATTCATAGTATTTGACAGTGCCAATGTGGACCAGGCTGTAGCAGGGGCCCTGGCGTCTAAATTTAGGAACTCTGGGCAGGTGAGTTTTGTAGAGCTTTTCAGGGTATGTGTGTGTTGCAAAGATCCTCCATTGCCACTGCCTCACTCATCTCCTAGAAGGAAACCTCTTTGTCTCTTTTGACAAACAGTTAATAAGTGCCTTATTTTTTGGCAAAGCAAGAAGGGTCCAGAAAGAAGTAACATAAAGCTCCTGGCTTTCTTAGAAGAGTTTCCTAAACAGCAAATGTCTTTTAGTCAAATAGTTCTCTTTTCTCTTCTCTCTCCAACTTTTGAAACTAATTATTTTCATGGTTTCCTCTCCTTGGGCTTTTCTCAACTGATATAATTGTTTCTTCAGGTAGAAAACAGCCTTTACCATCTAGGGAGGGTCTCTGAGGCCCACAGTCTTAAGGGAAAGAAGGTAAGAAAATGTTGAGGATGATGCCTGGAAAAACTCAAAACCCTGCTACTTGCTAAGACCTACCAGAGCCTACCTTGTCCGAGATGGAGGAGGCCTCAGAGGTGCCCATGACAGGGGGCAGCCCTGTATTGGCAGTGTGTCCAGGGACTGTCCATGCCATCCTGGGAGAATGGAGGCCTGAGCTCATGTCTTCATAGGAAATTCTGGAATGTTAGATCTGGCAGAGACCTTCATACTTAATCTGATATAAAGCTCACATTTTATAGGAAACTCTGAGAAAGTGTAAGTGACTTGAGGTCAGACATCCTTGGACCACACCACAGTTCCAGCTCTGCTGAGGAGCTGGGACTCTGAGCCAGAGGTCCTGTCTCCTAGTTTCTGTCCAAGCTGCTGCCAGGATCTTTATTCTTAAGGGCTTCGTCTTAAAAGCATTGCATTAAATTGCATTCCATCCATATGCAATTTTAAATGCGTTCCAGAAACAGATATAAATACTCCTGAAAGGTTATATTGTGAAAAAGTGATGAAATGTTTTTGTGGCATTAAATAATTAACTTAGTAATTAATAAGTTAATATTAAGCAACTTTCGTTCTTGCTTTGGCTCTTGGTAACATAAATAAGCTTGGTTTTTGTCAGAAACAGGTATGTTTCCTTTACAAACACAAAATGCAAGGAGTATAACTGCAATATAGTGCAGCTTTCGGGTATGTTGCTTTAAGCCAATAAAAATTCACAGGACACAAAATCATATGTACTTTGCTTCTAGTAGGAAAATACATGATTAAGAAAAATATAAGAAGCGAGTATGTCAACAAAAGCTGGGTTTCCTAGAATGTGGTTATATTTTATAATTTAAAAATACTCTCTAAGTAGAAAAAAATACACAAGACCTTTTCAATAAAGAAGGAATGGTCTTGGCTCAGCGCCTGTGGCTCAAGTGGCTAAGGTGCCAGCCACATACACCTAAGGCAGTGGGTTTGAATACAGCCTGGGCCCGCCAAACAGCAATGACGGCTGCAACCAAAAAATAGCCGGGCGTTGTGGCAGGTGCCTGTGGTCCCAGCTACTTGGGAGGCAGAGGCAGGAGACTCACTTGAGCCCAGGAGTTGGAGGTTGCTGTGGGCTGTGATGTCACGGCACTCTACCCAGGGGGACAGCTTGAGGCTCTGTCTCAAAAAAAAAAGGAATGGTCTTGTGTCCCTTTTTAAAACGTCAGACTCAGGCAAATGCTCAGAAGTTTTAAGCTAAAGGATGTACGTCAGCGTCTGGCCTCATTCCTCCCAGCCTCTGCTCACAGTCCCTGCAGCATCACCATCTCTCAGGAAGCTTGCAGCATTTTTTTTTTCTGTTATTCAAGCCATTTGAAAAAACATGAGATGGCTTTTTTTTTCTTTTTGCACACAAGTCCTTATACTTGTTCACCTGTTTGACCACAAATGTGTGGCAGCTGTGGAAGGAGTTGGAGAGCAACAAAACACTGACTCAGAGTTTTTATCTTTGGGGCCAAGCCCATGTGAGAAGGAAAACAGCAGGTTGGACACAGGACGAGACGCCCTGGGGAAGTGTGTTCCCAGAGCAGTGGCAACAGTCACACGTTTATTGTCTGGGTCAGTGGCTCTGACAAACTATGTGGGTTTGTTTTTGTCTTCTGTCTAGACATGTGTTTGCGCAAACCGATTCTTGGTGCAAAGGGGTATCCATGATTCCTTTGTCAAAAAATTTGCTGAGGCAATGAAGAAGACCCTGCATGTAGGGAATGGATTTGAGGAGGGAACTACTCAGGGGCCGTTAATTAATGAGAAGGCAGTAGAAAAGGTAAGTTCACTTACCTTACCAGTTATTATCTGGTAAAGTAAATTTCATGGTGTCAATGTCAAAAGCTTAATGAAAAGCACCTTGGCTGGGAGAGTGAGGGTGGACGGGACAGGGAAAGGTTCTCTATTGGCTACAGAATGATAGCTAGATGGGAGGACTGTTCTAGTGTTCAGAGCACGACAGGGTGACTGCAAGTAACAATTTACTGTATATTTTCAAAATAGCTAAAAGATAGGATTTTCCATGTTTCCAAAACCAAGAAATGACAAATGTTTGAGGTGATGAATGTGCAAATTATCCAGATTTGATCACTACACATTATATTCATGTACCAAAATATCACACTGTACCCATAAATCTTGCTTGTATTGTTGTGTTTCAATTAAAATTAATATTACAAGCAAAGAAATAAATGGTGTTGAAAGGTCAAAATTAAAAAGCCACTTTATGGAGTTAGGAAGATGGTGGACTAGAAGCAGCCCATGCACGTAGCTCTCGAGGAGAGAACCAGAAGCTGTAGGTGGATGCCCACCTGCAGGTGGGACTTCTTGAAAAGAGCACGTGAATCATCAGAGAAGCAATGTGGGGGCGGGGGGGGGCGGCATTCAGAGTGAAGAAGAAGGAGGTGACAGGCAATCCATCCGAAGAGATCTAAAGGTACCTGGGGGAGGCATCCACATGTGCATAAGGATAGGAGGAGAGAGTCCTGGGGCTCCATAGTCACCCTGTGGGCACTGCGGTCTGAGCTATGAGGGGCCACCACCACAGATCTACAGGCTGATCAGGGAGCTGCTTGAAGTCTGTATAGCAACATGGCACTGAGGGTGAGTACTGCAAATGATGCCTTTTAAGATCTCAGTTCCAGAGTACCAGGTCTGCACACAGCTGGGCTTTGCTGCAGCCTCCTCTACATTGCCCTGGCCAGCTAGGGCGGGAATATGGAGAGTGGACACTTTGCATGCCACATGAGAGAGCTGAGAGCACCCTTCCCCCCACCACGGGGGACTGGAACAGATCGGCTGCCACAGAAGCCACCTGAGAAGCCCTTCAGCAGCTGCCTCTGTGGACCTGGGTGGGGGAAATCCCTGTAGGCTCATTCCTGTGATCCCCAAGCTACCACCTGCCCCCACAGCTCTGCACCTGTGATTCCTGCACTGCTGTCTAGTCCCACACCCAAGACTCCATTGCCATCAGTGGGCCTTGCCATGGGGCCCAGGCCCCAGCTCCCAAGATCCCCTGGTGCTGTTGGACCCTGTGGCTCTGCCTTCAAGGCTCCAGTACCACCACCAGGCCCCAGCTCAGGCTCCAAGGCCCCCCCTGCTGCTGTTGGGTTCTGCAGCCTTGTACCCAAAGCTGGACCCTGCAGCCCCAGTTCTGAGGCTGCCTTGCCTTATTTAAAAGCAAACCCCACCCTTTGATTTTTTTTGGAACACCTAAAAGGAAAAGAAGATCAATTAAAAAATAAATTTAAAAAAAAAAATGGTTTATGCTCCAGCTGTAATCCTGGCATTGGCCTGTTTTTTCCTCTCTTGATGACAAAATGCCCTTCCAGTAGACTCCTTAATGGAAGCATCCTAGCAGGACTAGGTAGTGTGCAGGATTTAGGTAGTAAAAGGAAGTTATGTTAGGAAGGATTTGTTTATTGAAAAAAAAAATGTCATAATCTTGACTACCAGCTAGGTGAGATTTCATTCTTACTCTACTGTTTAAAACACCACTCTTTTTGAGAGTCTCCCAAGGAACTTTCTTGTAATACTAAATATGTAGTATGCTACCTGGATAAGTCTTTACTGATAGAATAAATTTTATCTTTTTTTTAAAATGGGGAATATTTAAAATCAGGCAGCCAGTGGTAGCTGGAGATTGTTTTTAGGGAAGGAAGGGAGGAGAGGTGGCCAGAGGAAGGCACGCTGGAACCAGCACTCACCCGGGAACCAAAATGAAGTTAGAGCCGAGTCAGTGCCCAGCGTGGGAAGCATGAGCAGACCTCTGTTCCTTGGCTTCCTGTCCCCGCCCAGTGGGCAGTCAATTTAGCTGAACACACATCAAGGCTTGACAGAGATCTGATAAATTTCTAGTTATTACCTTAAGATTACTCTATGTAGAGAAAGACACATCAGAGTTTACACTGGTACCACCTGTATTTTAGAGGTGGCTTTTGAACCCTGGATACAAACCAGGGGTGCTCACTCATCTAGCAAAGGCAGTTTGAGTCTGTACTAGCTGTGGTTTAAGTGGCTAAATGGTATTTTTCAATACACCTTGTACCTTTAACGACAACAGAGGCTGAGGCATTGGTGCTTTTTAAGTGCTCCAGATTATTGTAGTTCACAGCTAGGCGGGGAACCAGGCTGTCCTTTTTTTCTCTAAATCAAGATGCAGACATTGTCCTCTAGTCGGCACTATATGCTAAGGTGTCAAACCAGCACACCTGCAGGGTTTCTTTTTGGTGGAGAAAGGTTTGTTATAAACTGCCTTATTTATAAAAGTAATCCATTGTGTTGTCTATAGGGTATACACTGTCATAAGGTGGGTTCCAGGAAAGAAACGCTGCAGATCACATTAATTGACAAGAAAAGGGCAGGGCAGATTTTATGGGGGGTCAAGGAAGTAGGCCCCTGTTAAATTAGTTAAATAGAATTACTTAAAATACGTCAGCTATAGAAAGTAAGCCATCCTGACCAATGGAGATTTGTGTGTTCCCTCTTCTGGCCTCTGTCTCTCTGCAAATGTGATTCCTTCTGCCCAGAGGATGCTTTGTGTTTATATTAAAAATAAAGGAAGAAGAAAACCAGTTACAGTTTTCTGCAATTTAGAAATTCTAAGAGATTGTGTCCTTTGGAAAGCTCTTCTTTTAATCATCATGCAGGTGGAGAAACATGTGAGTGATGCCGTCTCCAAAGGGGCCACCCTCGTGACAGGCGGGAAGCGACACCAGCTTGGAAAAAATTTCTTCGAGCCCACCTTGCTCAGCAATGTCTCCCAGGACATGCTCTGCTCTCACGAAGAAACTTTTGGGCCTCTGGCACCAGTGATCAAGTAAGATCATCCAACCGGTAGGAAGACAGGAGAGAGAACAGGAAGGCAAAGGAAACCCCTACAGAGAATCGTGAGCTGTTTTGATGGATGGGGGAGGCGGAGAGCCGTGCTGAGTCAAGTCAGCAGAAGAGTAGAGTTCACCTTAGGAGTTTTTTTAATCATCGCTTCAGATCTTAAATTTTATCAAATTCTTTTTTTTTCTTCCTGCTATCTGCTGAATTCATTGTCCTTCCTAAGGGAGCACATCCTCGAAGGATTCTTTCATGGGAGTCCATAGGAAATGAACTTTCTGTGATCTTTTATGATCTTTGGTCTCACGTTCATGGGTAAATAATAAAATTCACTTGGGTAAAATTGTAGGTTTAACACTTCAAAAATATCACTCCTTTATCTTCTTATGTCCAGGGTGCTTGCTGGGAAATCTGATCTCTGGTTCCGGCTCCTTTGAAAGGGACCTGTTTTTTCTCCTTGAAAATTTCTGGAATTCCTCTTATTCTTTGATATTCTTAAATTTTACTGTGATAAAACTTTATGCCTAAATTTTGTGGTACGCTGTGAGCTTTTGCAGTTTGTGGTCCTAGTCTATTTCTTCAGTATCTAAGAGATGTATTTAGTCCTGGGAAATTCTTGGTCATCATTTTTCCAAACATTCTACTCCCCTCCATTTATCCTTCTCCAGCCTGCCAAGAAATCTATTACTGTGGTACTTCTGCTTCCATCCCCTGACTGTTTCAGCTTTTGTTTATTCATTCTGTCTCTTCATCCATTCCTGATGTCCCTGAGAGTCCTTCCCTTCATCAACCACCTTAATAATCTATGCTTCATGTATACCCATTCTGCTAGTTCAACAGACACACCACCTTCTTTACCTCAACAAGTATTTTTTCCATCCTTCCACCTCCAGTTCTTCCTGATTGGCTCTTCCTGCTGCCTTATGCTCCCTTATTTTGCTGTGGATATTTATCCTTGTCTTACATCTTTATTTGTTCCACCGTTTCTGCCTCCTCTGGGATAGGTTGTGCTCTTTTATCTTTCTCAGTCTTGGAGTTCCTCAGATATATTACAGTTTTCCCTGGGGGCTCATCTTTAGTCCTTTGAACTGTTAGCAGCCTTCAATTATAATATCTGCCATGGGATTGTAGTAAAAAGCATAGGCCTTAGTTTGTGCTTCTTCTCATGCATTTGGAGGGCAAAGCATTGAGCTTCAGGGAAGGAGCCTGTCTCAATGCCACTCGCCCTGCCCCAGGCATTCTTGGCTGCTGGGGTTTTCTGCGATGCCCTCTCTTGTCACAGGTTGCGGAGAACAGGCCTGGGCTCTGCTGGTGGGTGGCCAGTGTAGCTACAGCTGCCCAAGCTGACCCTGCTGCTCTTCTGCCCCACAGCAACCTGGCATCAATTCAGGGATGCAGATGTGGAGGCAGGAGCCCCTGGAGCTCACAAGTGTGTTGGGACAGGTGCAGCCCCACCCTCAAGGCCCCACAGAGCTGTTGCCCTGTCCACCCTTCATAGGTGCCCTGAGTTCTCTCCCACTTGAGGCCACCCTTGGCCCTAGGATCCAGCCACCTTCTTGGCCCCCAGAAGTGTCTTGCATTTGGGGGGTTAGCTGCTGATTGAAGTTTTTTGAAGCACAATTGTCTTTTTCTCTCCCTGGCATCTCCAGCATTGTATTCCCAGAGAGAGCAGGCAGAACCCATTCTGCTAGTTCAGCAGACACACCTTCTCTGTGCCATCTTGTCCAGGACCAGGAAGCTATTGTATCATATGCTCTACTGGCTTTGTCACTATCTTTCTAATGAAGCTTATTTTTATTCCACCCTTGAGGAACTGAACCACTTGAAGAATTTTCATCTTTGTTTTAATAAAAACATTATACCTAAAATGCTAACTGAACATTCTCACAAGAAGCTGAAAGGATGCACTGGTGGGTGTTCAGGCATTGGAGTTGACTTTGGTGTCAGTTCAGGCTTTGCTCCTTACCTGTGTTCCCTTAAGTTAGCTTTTCCGAGCCAGCTCTGCTCCATCTCCCTCTGCAAGCCCTGCAGAGTGACCACTGGCTCCTGCTGCTGGGAGACCTCTGAATTTAGAAATTGGGCTGCTTAGAACACTTTGGTCTAGTTGCAATTCTGGAACAAATTTGAAAAAACATACCTTGTTCTTTTTTTTTTTTTTTTTATGGTTTGGGATTCATTGAGGGTACAAAGAATTAGGTTATACTGATTGCATTTGTTAGGTCAAGTCCCTCTTATAATTCACATCTTATTCTTGAAGTACAATTATAAAACTAGAAGAGACTGCATGGGGCTCTGGTGCACTCCTTCATTTCAGACAGGAGCAGACTCCAAGCACCAACACATTATTAAGCAGTAGGAAGTGGTAGTAGCAAGTGGTCACCAGTCTGATCTCCCCTGAGCAGCTTGCTTTCGGCTTCATTATTCTTGCTTCTAAAGTATTTGTTCAATTGTTACATACTCGCAGTGGGAACCAAGAACAGTAATCCTTTTTTAAGGGATTTTGTTTGGTATTCTGGATATGCCACAGTCCCCTGCGAGTTGGCCTGCTTTTTAGAAAAGACGAAGCCAGTTTTGCTTTGAGCGTGCCAGCCTTATACACTGAGTTATCCGGGAATGGTGCTGTTTTCTTCTGTACTCTGCCATTGGATCTCTTTGCCAAACTCTGGGTCATCCCCTGCCACTGTCTGGGAAACAGATCAGAAGAAAGCTGGTTTTCTTTATGCTCTCCCTTAGAGATTTTCCTTATGACCTATCTTAACCTTGGCAGGTTCAATACAGAGGAGGAGGCCATCACCATTGCTAATGCAACTGACGTTGGGTTAGCAGGTAAGTGTTTGTCCTTGCTCAGTAGCAGTCAGGACCATTGTCTCAAGCTAATGCCAGACTTGGCCTTTTAAACATCTCCCTAGTTTGTGAGAAAGAAACTTCAATGGGGTGTGTGTGTTGTTGCTTTCCAAGGGCAAGGGGTGGATTTGTGCAAGGACTCGTTCTTTAGCTTTGTCCCCGTGACATACATTTTGGCTCTCTCTGGTTAGAACTGGGGTGTGGGGGCAGCCAAGGGGAGAAGAGAGAGTGCAGATTATTCTTGGTGAGAACTGCACACATCGCATAGTCCCCTGATCTTAGCAATTAATGCCCAGAAACTCTAAGTGCTTTTTCTTTTATTTTGCTCAGTTTCCAAAAGGCTGAAGAGGAAACCTCAGGCATCAGCAGAGAGTGTCAGGGACAGTGAAAGGAGTGACGAGCCTGTGCAAAGGGTGCTCACTGAGTGGCTATCATTCTTTCAGTTTGGAGATGGCCAAGGTGGCCACAGTATGCACCCTATAACCCTGAGAAAATTGTATGTTAGCATCTGCAGTGAATGAACTGAGGGAAATGCAGAGATATGTAAGGTACCACTGGAGTTCACAGACTCTGGGGTGAGATGCGTGCACATGGGCTTCTGCAACACCAAGTTCAACATTTGTGTCTTTCCTTCTCAGTGGGATGGGATGATGGTGGAGGGTGCCATGGCCTTAACTAGGCCATAAACCATAGGCAGGATTCTGGCTGTGCAGAGATCGGAGGAGAGAGATTATGGGCAGAGGGGACCAAGGGAGATCAGAGGCAAAGTAAGAGAGAGAAGGATTTGGTTGAAAAGTTTGAAAAAGATGGTTGATGATTGGCATGGTAGAAGGTAAAGCTGAAAATGTTGATTAAAACTGCATTAAGCAGGCTTTGAATTCCCACTAAAGAGTTTAACCTTATTTTATGGATAACAAATAGTTACCAAAAAAGTTTAGGCAAAAATATCTTGTGAAAATCTAACAGGTGTGCAGGATTGAATAGTCAAAAACAGGAGCTGGGTCCTCATAGGAAAAGCGAGAGCCCTGGTAAGAGTGGAAAGGGAGCAAAAGATGACCCCCAAAGGGTCCGAGTTGGTGAAGTACACAGGACCAACTTGAGGCTTTATCTGGGAGCAGGGAGGATTCCAGGCCCAAGTGACTAGACAGATTGTCATCATTGGTGTCCTTAGCTTTAGACATGATGTCTTGAATGAATATTCTATATGCCTTATATTTCCTTATGTCCCTATGACAGGTTATTTTTACTCTCAAGACCCAGCCCAGATCTGGAGAGTAGCAGAGCAGCTGGAAGTTGGTATGGTCGGCGTAAATGAAGGACTGATTTCCTCGGTGGAGTGCCCTTTTGGTGGAGTGAAGCAGTCTGGCCTTGGGCGAGAGGGGTCCAAGTATGGCATCGATGAGTACCTGGAACTCAAGTATGTGTGTTTTGGAGGCTTATAGGATTCTCCAGTTCTGTAAAGAAATAAAACAGGAGGCTTACCTACATATGTAAGGACATGCCATTTGTTATTTTAAATAGACTAATAGTGTATCAGAATTGGGAATTTTTCAAAACTCATCTAGTCCTTGTAATCCTAAGCAGGTGTAAATCCTACCCCTCCCCTTACCTAACTAGGGACCAAACCATGCCACATGCCTGTGGCTACAGACTCCAGGAGAGCCAGCAGCCCCTCCCAAAGCACTGGCTGCCTCAGAGCAAAGTCTACACATGGCAGGCCAGGCCCTGTGGGCCGTCACAAAGGCTTGATCACTGCCTGGGCAGTGGCAGAGCCATCTCCCACATGGCTATAGAACATGGGCCCAGAAGGCTTGTTTCCTCAGTGGAGTGCCCTTTTGGTGAGGAGGCCACTGACTGTGACTGACAGGCAGGTCAGGCATCACAGCACCCCCTTCCCTGGCATCTGCCAGCCCAGTACTGAAGACACTGTGTATCCAGAGGTTGAATTAATGATTTTTTTAAAGATGTTTAAAATAGCACAGAATTGCCTGGCTTCTGTGAGAAATGAAGGTGTACCTCTCCTTGTTTGGGGGCCATTTTTTAAAGTGAAATCTTCACTGTCCTAAATTTACCACTTAAAGATTGTATTTTCATTTCTGTTCTATTCACCACTTTGTTTTGTTTCCTTTTGGAGAGAAACTGGAGCATTAAGCAAGAAACAGCAGAGTCAGCTTAGTTAGCTTGGTGGGACCAAAGGCTCCCAGGCACTGTGGAGGTGTGGAGGGGGGGGCTTCAGTGGGAGCCTTGTTGTCATGGACATGTATCTCCCCTCCCATGTGCAGAGGGGAGGGTCTTATTCAGACCTTACTTAGCTTGACGGGATTTGTGAGTCTGAGAGAAAGTGAAACTACTTAGCATAAATATGAAAATTTGTAGTAAGTGCAGAGGCCATTGTTCTAAGCAGTGCCGCTCACCTCTTCCCTTGTGCACTGGCAATAGCTTTGCCAAAATAAGGGGAGGCCGGTGCCCATCTGCCCAGCGTGCTGGGCCCAAGTGAGGGGCCACCAATGTAGCCTGCTCCTCTGTCCTGCTGTAGTGCTGTTCCTTCCCCTCCAAAAAAGGGGAAGGAACAGCCCTACATACTACATTACCATCGCAAAAGGAAAAATGATTTGCATAATTAGAGACCTGAGACCTTGAATTTCAGGCACCTTTTATCTAATAAGTTTTTGCAGTTTATCATTCAAATAACACAAGAAACAAAACCCCTCCAGTTGGTGTTGCCTCTGCCTTTGAAGGAAAAACTTCAATTAAGAAAATTTAAGCCTCTTCTAGACATGCCTCCCATCCACATGAGAATAGCGGCTGTCCTGGCCAAACAGGTGGAGCTCCTTCCTTTCCGCATCTGTGTGCAGACTCCACTCACAGTCTGTTCTGGGTAGTGGAAGGAAAACATGAATGAATGTGGTGCTAGATGCAGCCCCCACTGAGCCACTGGGCATGTGTGGTTGAATAACAAGAGGTTTGGAAGGTCCCTGTGGGGGACCTTGGAGGCACCTGGCTTGTGGCCTGCATCACACCAGCTTGACTCCCAACCTCCCCCAGGAGAAGAAGGAACTGAAATCTGCCTTCTAGTGACACTGCCCAGGCCCCATCAAGACTCACATACTCAGCATTTTGATAGTTAATTTCTGCTCTTTATTTGTATAGTTTTCAGGTAATTTATGTAACAGTCAAATTACTTAAGGTTTAGGTATATACATCTTTTTTCTTTTGAGAATATAAATGTTGGCTGGGCGCTGGCTCATGCCTGTACTCCTAGCACTCTGAGGGTCCAAGCCAGGTGGATTGTTTAGTTCATAAATTCAATACCACCCAGAGCAAAAGCAAGACCCCATCTCTACTAAAAATAGGAAAAAAATAGCCAGGCTTTGTGGTAGATGCTTATTATAGTCCCAGCTATTCAGGAGGCTGAGGCAAGAGGATCACTTGAGCCCAAGAGTTTGAGGTTGCTGTGAGCTATGATGGCACAGAACTCTACCCAGGGTGACAAAGTAAGACCCTGTCTCAAAAAAAAAAAAAAATACAAATGTGCCCACTTTTTTTTTTTTTTTTTTTTTGGCTGTTTTTGCCCGGGACTGGGTTTGATCCTGCCACCTCTGGCATACGGGGCTGGCACCCTACTCCTTTGAGCCACAGGCGCCACCCCCCACGTTATTTTTTTAGAAGCCTAAATTACTGCTGCTAAGATATGTGAAGGAATACTTTCCAATGAATTTCTAACTTCATAGCCAAGAGATTCCTTGGCTGGATGGCAAATTTTGAGTTTTCTTGCATTTGGCTCACAAAGTACGTAAATTGAAGGCCAGAGACTCATTGTAATAATCTTGATCAAATAGATATTGTTTAGTAAAATGGTTCTGGGTTGTGGGAAGAAAGACAAATATTTTTAAATGAACTTTTTTGTTATTTGTTAATAAAGTCATTATGTGTAATAGATGAGGTTTCTTTTAAGTGTATTTTACAATATGAAGTAGTAAAGAAACACTAGACGAGGGTTTCACAAACCTGGCCTGCCACCTGTTTTTGCAGTTTTGGTCTTTTTTTTGGCCAGGGCTGGGTTTGAACCTGCCACCTCCAGCACATAAGGCCAGCGCCTTACTCCTTTGAGCCACAAGCGCCGCCCTGCCGCCTGTTTTTGTAAGCTAGGAATGGTTTTTATGTTTTTTAATGGTTGGGGAAAAGATCAGAAGAACAATATTTCATGATACATTGTTATGAAATTCAGATTTTAGTGTCCATAAATAAAATTTTATGGCAACATAGCCATACCCAGTCATTTCTGGTATGGTGCGTCACTGCTTTCTTGGCAGAGCTGAATAGGTGGGACACAGATAGTATAGCTTGCAAAGCCTAAAATATTTATGATTTGTCTCTTTAAAGAAAAAGTCTGCTGTCAGCCTCTGCTCTAAACCAAAAGGGAGTTATTAACCTTCCCATGTTTATCAGGCATTATTTCGTTTTATTTAACACCCCCTGTGAAGAAAGTACTTTTCCAGGCATTGCTACCACAAACTCTCAGCAGGGACATGCCAGCAATTGTAACTCAAATGAAATTAACCAGATAATGAGAGTCTGCTGGCCTTGAAAAAATACTACTCCATGTACTTCCTCCAGCTATGCAGGGATTCTCATTTACAGAGCTAATTGCAGTCTGTTCCCTTCATCTGTTTGAGTGGCTTTTAAATATGATTTAATGTCAAGTGGTGTTTCTTCTTCCCATGCCTACCTTTATTCTGACAGAGAGGCTCAGTGAAAATAAAGATTAGAAGCAAATGTAAACAAATCTATGTTATTATTAACTTCAGTTATGAACTCAAAATTGTGTCACGATTTTTTTCTCTGAAGATTGGATCCCAATGTCTTAATTACTCATGTGCAGCTATTTTAAATAGCACTTTACTTGAATAATATTTATGCTGTGATTGTTTCATGCTGTACTGTGTGAGATAAAACTTGAGAATAACTGTAGTGAGAAATGTATAAATGTTTCACTTTTTAAATGTGGACATAACTCATTTTTCTCGTTTCTAGTTTGTGTGTTTTGGTTTCTAGTCCACAGAGTTGCGTGTGTGTAATTAATAAATGTTGAATTAACAAAATTTCCTATCCTTGTGTTGAGGTGTCCAGTTGTGGGTTGTTTTCTTTTTTCTTGCCAGTTCATCATTTGAGTTTTTATTGGATGATATTAGACCAGTTCAGATGTGTACAGTGTTTGCTTTCTAGGGAGCTGTAGATAGTGCACACCTTGGTCCAGAAGCCAGCATATAAAATTATGTATCCCAGTACCCGGACAGTACCCGGAAGTTGCTCTGCCCTGGGTTCTTTTTTTTTTTTTTTTTTGAGACAGAGCCTCAAGCTGTCCCCCCGGGTAGAGTGCCATGGCATCACCGTTCACAGCAACCTCCAACTCCTGGGCTCAAGTGAGTCTCCTGCCTCAGCTTCCCGAGTAGCTGGGGCCACAGGCGCCCACCACAACGCCCGGCTATTTTTTGGTTGCAGCCGTCATTGTTGTTTGGCAGGCCTGGGCTGGATTTGAACCAGCCACCTTGGGTATACATGGCTGGCACCTTAGCCGCTTGAGCCACAGGCGCTGAGCCCAGGGTTCTTGCTCATTACAGGTTTGCTGAACCGAGAATTCACCTACTTGCAGGGGTGTCTGCCACAGAAAGGGGCATACTCCAGTTCTTCAAAATTAGCTGGTCTATTTCCTACATTCTCCATTGCTATCCATTATGCACTTTTTTCAAGGTATTTTATAAATTACAGAAAAGTATGAAACTCTACTATCCAGATACAATCATTTTTCATTATTTTAACCTTACATCTTATTTACATCTTTTTTAATAAAGTCATTATGTGTAATGGTTGAGTTTTCATGTGGTCCCATTAAACCTGGAACCATATCAGTAAGCCTTACAAAGGTAAGATTCCCACTGGAAGAAAGAACAGTGTCAGAAGATACACATCTCTTGTCATTCCGCTACTCAAGCATTTCTTTTAACCTGCTTTTGACTTTTTTTTTTTTTTTTTTTTGAGACAGTCTCACTTATGTCACCCTGGGTAGAGTGTCATGGCATCATAGCTCACAGCAACCTCAAATTCTTGGGTTTAAGAGATTCTCTTGCCTCAGCCTCCCAAGTAGCTGCGACTACAGGCACCCGCCATAACGCCCGGCCATTTTTTGGTGGTAGTTGTAGTTGTAGTTGTCATTGTTGCTTGGCAGGCCCGGGTTGGATTCAAGCCTGTGAGCGCTAGTGTTGTGACTGAGCTGCTGAGCTACAGGTGCTGAGCTACAGGTGCTGAGCCTTAACCTGCTTTTGATTTTTAAATTGCTTTGTTACCTAAAAAAACTATTGACTCACCTCTCAATTTACATGTTTGGCCTAGGCCTCTTCTTTGAAGGAAATGGATTGTCATCATCCTGGTTTTTTTCACTATCTTATGATTGGTAACTCTTTGCCTGATAGCTGCTTTATCTCTGATTTGGCTTACAATAAGTTAAAAAAGCAAATCAGTGTGATTTTCATTCACCAAGTCTGGAAAGTTATCTGAAAAAAGAACGAATCATGTTTGTCTTTGCTTCGTCTGAGAGTGTTGAAGGCCACAAGCATATTCTTCTTGCAGGTGATATGTATATTTATGAATGTTTGGAAGTCGGTGGTCTGCAGATTTGCCTGTAATCCATCTATTTGTTCAGCTAACCAGGAGGGACTAGCCATAATTCAGAACATAGACAACACCCCTGCCCAGTGTTTTAGTGGACACAGATGTTTTTGCAAACATTGTCTTGCATTATACAATCATGCATTGCTGAGTAACAGGAATCCATTTTGAGAAATGCATCGTTACATGATTGTCTCATTGTTGAACATCAGAGAGGGGATTTCCACTAACTAGATAGTACAACTTACTACACACCGAAGCTATCGGGTACCTGCTACCTATTGCTCCCAGGCTACAAACCTGAACAGCAGCTTATTGTACTGAATACTATAGGCAGTTATGATAAAAAGGTAAGTATTAATGTATCTCAACATATCTAACTATAGAAAGGGTACCAAAAAAAAAACTCCAGTGTAAAAGATAAAAAGTGGTACACCTATATTGGGCACTTACCATGAATGGGGCTTGGAGGACTGGAAGGCACTGGGTGAGTTAGTGAGTTACTGTAAAAGCCTAGGACAGTGGTGTAAAGCCTAGAACAGTGGTGTAAAGCCTAGGACAGTGGTGTTCACTACTGTAGACTTTACAAACTTTGTATACTTAGGCTACACCAACTTCATAAAAAATAGTTTTCTTTAATAACAACCTTAGCTTACTCTTTTTTTACTTTATACATTATTTTTACCCTTTTCATTAAAAACTAAGACACAAACACATCAGCCTAGGCCTACAGGGTTAGGATCATCAGTATCACTGTCTGCCACCTCCACTTCTTGTCCCACTATAAGGTCCTCAGGGCCAATGACAGGCAGGGAGTTATCATCTATTAACAGTGCCCCTTCCTTGACTATTCCCTAAAGGACCTGTGCAAGGCTCATCTTTGAAGGTATCATTCACCAGAAACAGTGGTTTGTTTCTTTATTGTAGATTTGCCTGTGAGCAGATGATACACGTTGAATGTTCCTCTCTAATAGTGAGGACCTTTCAGTGTTGGGGGTCCACGTTTTCAAATGTTTTAGGAAGCTTGTTAAGGTCTGCAAAGCTTCTACTAATCCTTCACTGTGATTTTCTTGAGGGTTCTTTTCCTCCTGCTGCAGTTTTCTTTGCATATATTCTTCCAGATGTCATTTGTACACTCCTTGGTAACATCATCCCAAACCCAAGCAAAGCCCTTGATGCAGGATCTTGTATGCAGGATGCATAGACGTCATCCTTCCAGAATTGCATCAGTGGCTTTTCAGGGTCTTCCTCATTCATAGCAACACCCTGGGCAAAGGTCTTCCTCAGGTACCAAGTGGGCCTTAAAAGCTGCTGTAGCTCCTTGATCCATTGGTTGAATCAAAGAGCTGATGTTCGGAGGGAGAAATACCACTTTGATATTGGGAAGAATATCACCAATAAAAGGAGGGTGGGAGTTTTATCAACAAGAAGCAAAATCTCAAGTTTCTGTTAAGTGTTGTTGCCTTCAGTGAAGCAGACCCTTGAACAGCTTCCATCATTTGTCCTTGTTCTTCAGGACTATAGTTATATTGGATGGGACATGCCTGAGTGATGAGCAGTAACCACTGACTTCCCACCTTCATAGTCCTTAATCCCTTTTGTTTCCAGGTCTGTCACTCAACATGACCCCTTACTGGCAACATTAGCCATGGATTTTTGTATGACTAGGGGCCATGGTGACAAAACACAAACACAAGAGAAAATACTGCAATAAAGAAACTCAGTACACAAGATTCATGAGGCTGTTTCCAACATAACATGGCAAACTGTTTTATGGTCAACTTCCTTTTTTTTTTTGCAGTTTTTGGCCAGGACTGGGTTTGAACCCACCACTTCCAGCATATGGGGCCGGCACCCTACTCCTTTGAGCCACTGTGCTGCTCAAACTTTTTTTTTTTTTTGAGACAGTCTCATTATGTTGCCCTTGGTTGAGTGCTGTGGCATCACAGCTCACAGCAACCTCAAACTTTGGGCTTAGGCGATTCTCCTGCCTCAGCCTCCCAAGTAGCTGGGACTACAAGGCACCCACCACAACGCCCGGTTATTTTTTTTTGTTGCAGTTGTCATTGAATTCAGCTGACATGGGCCAGGTTCAAACCCACCACCCTCAGTGCATGTGGTAGGTGCCGTAACCACTGTGCTATGGGCACTGCCCTATGGTGAACATTTTTATAAGTAAAATGAGTACACCCTAAAATAACAAAACTATAGCACAGTGTCGCCTCCTGGCTGGCGGGTGGCAACAGTACAAGGGGAGTCGTCGTATGAGGAAGTTAAAGGAAGAAAGAAAGGAGGAAAGAATCACACACACACTAAGGTAGCAGGAGAGAAAAGAAGCTCTTTATGGAAATTGGCAGTGGACTTTTATAGGGTGGACTAGGAGGGGCGGGGCCCTGAGCTGAGCTTTGTGTTTATGTCTAAATGAGGAAAGGTTTATACTATGTAACTTGTATAAGAGAGTACTGGTCTTTTTCATCTGGCTTTCTAATGCATCCCGCCTTCTCATGGGGTGCAGCACTTCCTCTTACAATGTAGTTAATTTCTCTGTTAACCCTTACAGTACAGTAAATACATAAACCAGTAATGTAATTGTTAATTATCAAGTATTATTACTGTAGTTAATGGTATGTGCTGTAACTTTACGAGATTGGCGGCTCAGCAGGATTGTTTACACCAGCATCACCACAAACAGGCGAGTAATGCATTGCACTACAACATTAAAACAGCTAGGATGTCACTAGATGACAAGAATTTTTCAACTTCTTTATCATTTTATAGGACCATAAGTCCTATACAGTCTGTCATTGAGCGAAACATTATGTGGCACTTGACAGTTAGGGCTATATGCTAACTTCTGTCGTGATAAGATTTCATTCCTACAATTGTGGCTTCATCATCTTTAGGAGAACAAAGGAGATGATACTCACCACATAGGCTTCCAATAAAGAAAGCTGAGCTTTTCTCTAAATTCAACTCAACTCAAAAAAGGGAGGTTCCGTGGACCGATTAGATAAACGGTAGTTTTGCTTTTTTCTTTTTTAAGTTTGGTCTTGATTTTAACAGAAATATTTCTAGCATTTCACTGTTAATCATGGACCTGGCTTTTCCTCCTTAGCAAATTTAAATTTTAATATTGATAGAACTGTAAACTCATAGGAAGTTGCAAAAAAAATGCAGAGTCCTGTATACCTTCCACCCAATGGTTAACATATTACATAACTAATACTGTATGAAAACCAGGAAACTGACACCTGGTCAGTTTCTGTGTGCATTCATGTATGTGTTCATGTGTAGTTTCACCCAATTTTATCACATCAATAGGTACAGTTGTGGAGATACCACCACAATCAAGACAGAACTGTCTCATCTCCACTGAGGAAATCCCAGGCACTGCTTCTTCATAGTTGGTTCTGAAAGTGACATCACTTGGCAGGGTTGGTTTTTGTTTAACTTTTCATTTAAGTATAATACAAATTCAAAAAGGTTATATAACTGAATAAGTGAACAGCTCCCTGAATTCTCAGAAACCCTACACACCATGTAACCAGCCCCCAGAGCAAGAAATAATCCTGCCAGCCTTTTCTGTGCCCCTTCTGGAATGACTGCTTTGTTTTTCAGTGTTGTCCCTGGGGCTACAGGTCTCTCTCAAGGTGTCTTAATGTTGGGAAATCTTATTCTTTTCCTTTAAGATCAATAAGGTAATACTTCCCTTTGGGAACCTTTAAAAGAAAGAGTTTTGTGCTAAA
Source organism: Galago senegalensis (assembly GCA_963575145.1). NCBI lineage: Eukaryota > Metazoa > Chordata > Mammalia > Primates > Galagidae > Galago > Galago senegalensis. The sequence goes on from CAUYTI010034611.1 coordinate 42,038, forward strand.
TTTTAGGTTGATTTCAGCATTATCTCAGTGTATTAGTTTGCTGGGGGCTGCCATGATAAAATACCAGACTGCATGGCTTAAACAAGAGAAATTCATTTTCTCACAGTTCTGGAGGTGGCAAGTTGGAGATCAGGGTGTCAGCAGATTTGGTTTCTCCTGAAGTCTCTGTCCGTTGTCTTGTAAATAGCCGTCTTCTTTCTGTGTCTTCACGTGTCTTTCCTCTGTGCGCGTGTGCTCCTGGTGTCTCCTAGGTGTTGGAAGGTGGGCCCTGGGTAATATCATAAACTTTAGGACCCCAAGAACCTTTTCTAACAGATCTAACGAGATTTCCTGATCACTTCTAACAGGAACACTAGTCTGACTGGATTAGGGCCCATTCTAATGGACTCATTTTACTCATTGTAACTTAATCACTTCTTTACAGATCTCCAAATACCTCTGAGGTACTGGGGTTAGGCCTTTAACATATGAATTTTGAAATAACACAATTAATTCAGCCTATAACATCAAAGAACGAGTTTTTAAAATTCTCTTAGTTTCAATAACAGAAAGTCATCATGGTTCAGATTATAAGGATTTGCTTTGTTTGGCTAAGCCGAGTTTTGGTCTCTCAGTAAACTAATACAAAACTCTTATAGGACTGAGGGTGATCTAGAGCCACTGAAACTAACCACAATAGTAGTCCTGTTCCCATTGCCAGCATCTCAGTATCTCAACAAGCATTTACTTCATGAATGTTGCTCACAGAGGGCCAGTGCGGTAGCTTGCATTTGTAATCCTAGCACTTCCAGGAGTTGAGGTGGGAAGATCACTTGAGGCCAAGAGTTCAAGATGAGCCTAGACAACATGGGAAGACCCTGTCTCCATTTTTAAAAAGTGGTTGTCTCATTCCAAGAACAGGCCATGTGAGCACACAGAGAGGATCCAGGAAGAAGGCCCTCACCAAGACCTGAGTCAGCTGTCATGTGGATCTTGTATTTTCCAGTCTCCAGAACTGTGAGAAATAAATGTCTGTTTAAAAAAAAAGGAGAAGAGTTGCTAAAAGAGTGAGTTGAACAGCTTGGAAAGAAGGGAACTTCTTAATCAAGACATGTATTAGGGACACAATTTTTATGAAACTTTAGATTCAAGCTAATCTGTAGTGATTGCCAGGGGAAGGAGAGATTAAAAAGTATCACTAGGAAACTTTTTGCAAGGCATACCTATTTATTAGTTTGACTGTGGTCATGGTTTCACTTACCAAATTGTACTCTTTAAGTATGTGCATTTTGTTGTGAATTATGCTATTTTTAAATGGCTTTTATTTGGTCAGAGATTGCTAAATAGAAGTAAATAAAAATGAAATGGGTTCATTACTGATACAAGCTAGATTAGGGATGTGGTATAAATACATTCTCCTGAACCTCATCACTGACTACCACCACCACCACCATACTGAAGGCCTCACCTAGCGGGGGCAGACTGTCCATTCCCAGCACAGAGTGACCCAAGCAGAGGCGAACAGACATGCCAGACGGAGCTTGCTCAGTACCTCCCAAACACATTCCCACAAGGGTGGGGAAGTAGGGAGTGAGTCTAGGCGTCTGCACATTCTTTGTGTGTGTCAAGGGCCAGAGAGGAAATGTTTTAGGCTTTGCACAAAGTCCCTGTTGAAACTACTTGACTTGTTATAACACAATAGCAGCCATAGATGATCATAAACGAATGAATGTAGATGTGTTCCAATAAAAGTTTATGTGCACAAATGTGAAATTCATATAGTTCACGTTACATTTGTTTTCAACCATGTGAAAACATAAGACTCATGTTTTGGCTCCTGAAATATGCAAAAACAAGCTGGGGGCAACATTTTGCTGACCCACACTCAAAGGAAACCCCTTTACAAGGAAGCATAAAGAAAACACAACCCCACCACCACCAAATAAGCAATGCAGAAAATCCAGACACCTTATTAGATTAGTAAATATATTTAATAATGTCAGATTACAAATGATACCTTGTCCAACATAGGGGGGGAAACAATATATTGTAAAAAATAAAACCAAGACATAAAACAGAGTCCATGATAGACTGGGCACACACAAGAACAGTAGTATTCCTCTTCTCCCTGTCCACAAGGATGGCATCATTGGCAGGTTAAGTGGTACATTGGAGAGGATCCAGGAAGAAGGCCCTCACCAAGACCTGAGTCAGCTGTCATGTGGATGCCTCATTGGATGTTTTTCAGGAGGTTCTTTTTTTTGTTTGGGGGTTTTTTTAGGGGGAGGGTCTTAGTCTGTCACTTGAGCTAAAATGTAATGGCATGATTATAGCTCACTGCAACCTCAAGCTCCTGGGCTCAAGGGATGCTCCTGCCTCAGCTTCCCAAGTAGATGGGACTACAGCTAATTTAAAAAAAATTTTTTTTGTAGAGATTAGGGGATGACTTTCACTATGTTGACCAGGCTGATCTCAAACTCTTGGCTTTAAGTAATTCTCCCACCTCAGCCTCTCCAAGTGTTGGGATTTCAGGAGTGAGCCACAACAACAGCCAGGGATGTTGTTAGGCAAATAGTCTCTTAGTGCAATGGGTTTAAATCCTCCTTCATCGAATCTAAATCAGCAACTAAGAGTCTTGTTAACCTGCTAGCCTTATAAATGCCCCCTCCTATATTCTTGGGCCCATTTTTTTCCATGAGTCCAAATCTCTTAGGCTCCTTTATCTCCCAAAGAACCTTACTGATAAGTGGTACACGATGAAGGATGCTGGCTAGTCACTCCACCTTGTGCTATGGTCCTTCAATGAAAAGTGGGATAACAAGAGATGACTCACTTTCTGACCACTACTGTAATGTTCAATTCCTTCTGGAATCAAGGATCAGAACAGTCAGGCTGAGATGGCCAGGGACAGAAAAGGAGTGGCAGAAGCACACTGCACATCTGGAGGGAGGAATGTGATTTGACTGGAGAGAGTAGGCAGGCAACCTCTCCTTTGTCTTTTGCTCTCTTGGGACCCATCATAAAGGAATTCCTCCTACTTCTAGGAAGAGAACTTTCAGGTGGTCCAAAAGGTCCCCAAGAATTTGCCCTCCTTTGGCCTGGGCAAGGAGTTTTTTTGGGTAGAAGAAAACAGGACTTGCAGAACATTACAATTTCAAAAAGTTGCATTTAATTCCCAGATCCACTACTTATTGGTTATGACTTTGGGCAAATGACTTAGCCTCTGCAACATGAGAGTAATAGCATCCTCCTCTAGGTTAATCATAGGGATCAAATGAGTATGTAAGTGCATCTATTATGTTCATAAAGGGAAAAATGTTCACTCCCTTCATCCTTACGCTCGATGACTTCATATTTGGACTGGTATCCTCAATGCCAGAAATTTCCAGTTGTGCACAAAAATAAGACAATCCTGGTTGCCAAGCAGAGTAGATTCTACGTTTATGAAGCTAAATACTGGTGTAAAAAGCATCACATTTTCCTTCTAACACTACAAACAGTATTAAACCGATTAGCTATCCAGTAGGCATAAGTAAAGACATTTTTTAAATGACACTTTTCAGTTCTGCCATTCCCCAGTAAAGTACAATAATTTAAAAAAAAAATGGTACCAAGAGGAGGAATATTCCTGGAGATGACAAAAACACCTGAAAGCTTCATTTTTTTTTTTAAAGCCCATGGGTATAAGCATTTTCTCTGTCACATTTGCCTTGATGGTTTAATCAGCAATGCAGTTCCAGTGTTCCCCATGTTTTATGCAAACATTGTGGAAAGTGATATTGTTCAAGTGTGGTCACACTTTTTTTTTTTTTTGAGATAGTCTTGCTCTGCTTCTTGAGCTAAAGCAGCAGTTCTCAACCTGTGGGTTGCGACCCATTTTTAACAATGAAAATACATTGCAGCATTAGGAAGGTTGAGAACCACTAAGCTAGAGTGTAATGGTGTCATCATAGCTCGCTGCAACTTCAGACTTCTGGGCCTGAGGATCATCCTACCTCAGCTTCCTGAGTAGCAGGGACTACAGACACTTGCCACAATGCCCCAATAATTTTTAAACTTTTTATAGAGATGCGATTTTGCTATGTTGCTCAGGTGGGTCTAGACCGCATGGCTTCAAGCAATCCTCCTGCCTTGGCCCCCCCAAAGTGATAGAATTACATGTTACAGGTGCAAGCCACCACACCTAGCAGGTGTGGTCACATTAGATGCCACAACACTGCTTCTCTCTCTCATTCTAATCTTCCCACGAAGAACACTAGGGGCACCACCAAGGGCACCAGCCTCAGGACCAAGGTTGAATGGGAACCACCGTGAGCCAATCAATGTGACAGGCTACAATTAACTCCACTTAATTGATCTAGAGTGGCTTTTTTCATATGTTTGAAGATTTACTTGGTAGAAAAATTGTTTAATAAATAAATGTATTTTTTAAACATATGAATTGAGCATGTCTATTATCAACTGATAATATGCAGTTTTTACCATGGGAAGTATCTGCAAGGGCCCAGAGTCTCACAACCATACCATCCTAATTAAGACTGTGTTTCAGAATCTTGGAGCATAGCACAGTTGCTGATTCCTTATCTCTGTAAATGGAAATCCAAATGCATAGCCTACAGTAGGTACTCAATAAATGTTTAAGGAATGAACCATCACTTCTGTGTTTAATGTAAACTGGGGCTAAGCAAGGCCTCAGTGTAGTTTTTCTTAGAGGAGAAAAAAAGATAAAAAATGATAAAATGCTACCTTTGACTTTTAACCTACAATGCATGAAACTCCTCCTTCCTTTCTATTACCTCATTTCTTAGAATACAATTCTTAACTCCTGTACTGCCAAGAGCTGCTCTCCAGAGAGAACATAGAAGGGGTGGTTAGCCCTAGCACAGGAGTAAAATAGGAGGACTTTGCTCTGAGTTTCATTGTGAGAACGGAAAACTTGCTGCACAGAAAACCCTCTGGTCACCTACACAGAAGAAGCCCCATGCCTCTTAGATAAGCTAATTTAATATACACAGCCATCTGACTCTGCAGGTCCTTTGAGGCAAACCATGTTTAGAAAGTTGTCCTTAAAGGTAACCACAGCTACTACAAGAGAAATCAGGTCGCCATCCTTATTTAACTCACCTTCCCTGAAGGTCTACAGGTAGAAACAGGTGTTAATCTTTATTTTAACAGGAGCAATATAATATCGTAACAGCTACAAAACCACAAAACTCTTTTAAGTATATTCCTTAGCATTTTACCCAGCCTACATTCTTATCAACAAGCATCACAGTTTAATGAACAATATTTTTTTTTGTGCCTTGAAAACCCCAAGAAAACAGGTCTTTTAACATGGCACACACCCAACCACTGTGAGAGGACATCAATGAGCTGTCCTAACAAGAGTCAGTTTTATGTTTTAACGTCTACTGACTGGTCCTGGATTCAAGGGTGCCTGTGGGGTCCCTGCATTTTACACCAGACCACTCCATTATCTGTCCTTTGAGCAGTAACTGAAGGAAGCTCCGTTTCTGACAGAGCCATTCATGGAAACCTTTGGATTCCCCCTCTCCATCCTTTCCCGGCTGAAGATTGTGTCCTGGTCACTGTCAAACTCAGACTCAGACACCATCAGGCTGGAGTTATGCTCTGTGCTCCGGTGCTTGATACCTGCAGAGAAGCAGACAGAAGCCTCTGAGGAGAAACGCTGGTGTTCGCTCCCAGCTGCAGGTCAGGGGAAAGCAATGGAGGTGTGCTCCCTGCACCTTCAAAGCCATCTTACCCACAACACAGAAGGCGTTGGGGTTTCCTAGTGAGAAATAAAGAGGGCTTTGGTGTTACCCCTGGGCTTGAGCCCCAGCTTTGTCACTCATCAACTGTGCGAACCAGAGCTTTCAGTTTCCTCCTCTATGAAGTTGGGAAATAACAAAGCATCCACCCCCTGGACTTATGGGGAGGACTAAGTGAAATAGTACATATAAAGCTCTTGACCCAACATTTAGCCCAGAGCGATCACCAAATAAATTAAAGCTTTGTGATTTTAGTATTTGATTCAAATATTTTTGGTAGAATTTTTGATCACTGGGGTCAAAGTAAAAGAGACAACAGGTACAAGATCTCTGCTCTCAAAGAATTTAAAGTGTCTAACCAAGGATTCAAGACAAACTCCTGAGTAGCTGGCTCATAACAGGCAAGAAATTAAAAAATAGATCTTACAGTAATCAAGAGAAAACAAGCACAAACCCACATCTGGGACTGCCTTGGTGATGTGTTACGTAGATGGGGTTTGAAGAAACAGAATTTGGACAGGACAGAAGGGCATAAGGTATGCAGAGGCATCCAGAAATACTTAGAGAAAACAAGTCTGATTGGAGCAAATGATTCATGTAGGAAATAACAAATGAGGGGCTGGAGAGGGAGAGAGAGGCTGGGACCTCCATGAGAAAGTACGTGAATACAAGGCAAACCATAAGGTTTGGATTTGATCCTGTAAGGAGAGGAATGGCATTATTAAAATGTTGTTCTAAGGTATTAATAAAACCACCATGTGCAGGATATGGCAAAAACAGAGCCCACTGAGAGCAGACTGTGGACACAGAAGCTGCTATGGTCTGAATGTCAGCGCCCCCAAATGTGTTGAAACCTAACCCTCAAGGTGATAAGAGAAAGAGGTGGCACCTTTGGGAAGTGATCAAACGGGATGAATGCCCTTATAAAAGAGGCTCCACAGGCTCCCTTGCCCCTGTGAGTAGGGGCCATCTATGAGAAACTGGCTGTCACCAGACACTGAATCTGCCAGCCCCTTGATCTTGGACTTTCCAGCCTCCAGAACTAGAAGAAGTAAATACCTGTTGTTTATAAGCCACCCAGACTAGTTTGCTATAGCCATGCAAATGGACCAAGACAGAGGCAGTGCAGGGTAGAGGAGAGCTCAGCTCTGGAGCAGGTGACCTGCTCCAATCTGCCTTTGGCACTCACCAGCTCTGCTACTTGGCAAGTTGCTAACTTCCCTTTGCCTCAGTTTCCTCTTCTATAAAATGGGGATAATCATAGTACATAACTCATAGAGCTGATGGTAGGATTAGAATTAAATGGAGAAAGTACTTTGAAAGTACCTAGTACATATTAAACATTAAATACCTGCTAACTATTCTTGTTATTACTATCAGTTCAGAGGTGAGATTGTAAGGGTCTGAACTAGGTGGTGATGATAATGATGAGCACAGAGGGCAAAATACTGACAAGATGGGGCAGCTAGAGTGGGAGGTAACAGGGGGTTCTATAAATATGAATGGGAATGTCAGAAGGATGAGTGAAGTTTATGAGAAAAGTAGAAGAGATAATGCAACCTAAAGCACTTTGAGCCCTGATACTAAATTATGTGATGCAAATGGCAAGCACTCAATCAAAATGTGCCATCATTTATTTTTCCCGTTAACCCTAGTTAACCCAAGTTAACTGTCAGGCAAATACCTGGATTAAAGGTACCAGAAAATCATCCTGCAGACTGTCTTACCATACTTGGGCCTTAGTTCCATTCTTTCCTGTTCATCCATGTTATCCAAGATGGTGTACTTTGTTTTTTTCCTTATTTTAGTCCTTTTTCGTCTGAAAGGAACAATGAAAATCTCAGCTCAGATTCTCAGAAAGATAACTAGAATCCAGGATTTAAAATACAGGGAAGGCACTATAGGAAATGTTTTGACTTATCACACAGTAGCTGACATCTTTCATTAAAGAAAAACATGCAAGGCCAGGTCAGAGTTCACTGGGGCTTAAATACATTATGCATCTTGAAGAAACACATCAAGGACATGACAGCCACAGCACTATCACCCACCCAACTGCAGGTCTCAGCTAAGCCTCAGGATGTGGGACCTTTAGAGCAATCCTTGCCCCAGAGAGCTTTTCCCAAGCCATGCATAGTAGGTCACTACTGTCTCATATGGCTCTAGGAAGACTTGTTTGTTTGATTTTTGAGACAGTCTTATTTTGTCACCCTTGGTAGAGTGCCATGGTATCACAGCTCACAGCAACCTCAAATTCTTGGGCTCAAAGGATTCTCTTGCCTCAGCCTCCTGAGTAGCTGAGACTACAGGTGCAGAAGACTTACTGGGATTTAGGCCTCAAAGTGCCTGTGCCTGGCTCTCTTTGGCCAGTCTTACCTGGGAATGTAATTATGAATAAAACTAAAATAATCTGGCTCGGCACCTGTGGCTCAAGCGGCTAAGGCGCCAGCCACATACAACTGAGCTGGCGGGTTCAAATCCAGCCTGGGCCCATCAATGACAGCTGCAACCAAAACAAACAAACAAACAAAAAAAAAAAATAGCCAGGCATCGTGGCAGGTGCCTGTAGTCCCAGTAACTTAGGAGGCAGAGGCAGGAGAATCGTTTGAGCACAGGAGTTGGAGATTGCTGTGAGCTATGATGCTATAGCACTCAAGGGTGACCACTTGAGGCTCTGTCTTTAAAAAAAAAAGCTAAAATAATCTATAAGTCACTTCTGAAAAATGGGAATTAATTATGATATACCTAATTTTAATCACATCTTCTTTGGAGAGCATCTATAGTGTTTCATATAAAAAGAGACCTGATGTCCTCTTCTAAGGACTGGAGGAATCACTTTCCCTATAAGTTTCCCCACAGAAGGTTGAGCAAGGAGCTCTGGAGGATTCAAACAATGGAGCAGCTCAGGTGCTTCTTGGAGGTCAACTCCATGGAAAAAGGAAAACTAAAAAACCTAAAGCAAAACTTCTCTTTGGTTGTGTCATTGCCTCATTTAAAGTTTTAAATTTATTTAAAAAGACTCAGAGTAAATTGTTGCTTCACAAAATAAAAATAAAATCTACAATTTGGGTTTGTTTTGTTTTGTTTTGAGACAGAGTCTCACTCTGCTGCCCTGGGTAGAGTGCCCTGGCATCATAGCTCACAGCAAGCTCAAACTCTTGGGTTCAAGCAATCCTCTTGCCTCAGCCTCCCAAGTAGCTGGAATTATAGGCACCCGCCATGATGCCTGGCTAGTTCTTCTATTTTTAGTAAAGACAGGGTCTTACTCTTCCTCAGGCTAGCCTCGAACTCCTGACATCAAGCAATCCACCTGCCTCTGCGTCCCAGAGCAGTAGGATTACAGGCAAAAATCTACAATCTGTACTAGTATATTTCTAGAACAGCTTCTTCTACTGAGACCTGTGATATTATGATATATATTGCTCTTTGTCCATGGTTCCTGGCTGATAACTCCTAAAGCCCTGGGTATAACGCTGAGTGCTTTCGGCCTCAGAAGGTGATCAGAAAACAGACTTTCTGATTTTGATGTTTTGCCCTCCTTTCACTTGCTCCTCTTTCTCCTCAAAGCAGGACTCTTCATCTGCCTTTCTGTCTTAGAGCTGGCCATAAATTCCCTGACCTGCCTTATGTGATTATAGGTCCCCATTCCAGCTGGAAAGCATACCCCATACCCTGGAGGAAAGAGTGCTGCACAGAGGCCAGGAAGAATCTGAACAGACGGACCTTGCCAGGTTTCCCTTCTCAATCTTTTAGGGCTAGATCAACCCCTTTTTGTCCTGTCACATTTCTACACAATTGGCAATTGTGCCTATCCAATGAAAGCACCATAAAAGGCCTAAAAAGAAGAGCTTCTGGATGGCTGAACACAAGGGGGTTCCTGAGGAGGATGAGCCTGGGTTGGGGTAAGGGGGAGGATGAAAACGCCATGCCCCTCCCATACACCTCTTCATCTGTAATATGCTTCATAATAAATTGGCAAACAGGTTCCCCTGAGTTCTGAGAGCCACTGCAGCAAATTAATTGAACCCAACAAGGAAGCTGTAGGACCTAATTTATAGCTAGTAGGTCAGAAACACAGATTAAACAACCTGGGCTTGCAAATGGCATCTCAATTGGGGAGAGGGGCCAAGCCTGGGGATTGAGCCCTCAACCTGTAGGATTTGGTGCTATCTCCAGGTAGACAGAGTCAGAATTTAATGGGAGGACACCCAGCTGGTGTTCACTTTAGAATTGATTGCTTGCTTGGTGCATGGGGAGAAACCACCACAAATTTGGTCACGGAAGTCTTTTGATTGCTGAGTAACAGAATAGAAAAAACACTTTGGGTTTGTGTTTTCCACCCATAGTACTGCTCTAGTGAATATAATGTGTGACTGATAGAGAATAGCATTAGATTGAATATAGAATGATTGAACTTCTTAGAAAGTATGAGAACTGCAATGAGAAAAAGCTGCCTTGCAGTAAAAACCACAAAGTGCTTTTAAAGTCTAGTTTGTCTTCATAAAAAAGTGATTGTTAATCAGCTGACCAGTTTAAACAACCCAAGTAAACAATCCATAAGCTGTCATGTCACATTTAATGAGATGTCTGTATTTCACATAAATAAGCAACAGGTACCTCTTGCAGCAGCAGATACAAAGCCAAGTGAGACCTCCTATTAGCACAGTAAGAGCAAAAGCCAACACTGCCACATAGAATACGCTCCACTCTGAAAAACAAGAGAGCCAACTGGAATAGTTGTATGCTACCTGCAAAGAAAATTCATTTTGATGATTCATAACAAACATTTCTGGGTCCTTACAAGTAAAGACCATGTGTGGTGTTGCTAAAACCTCTTTGGGCTGGTAGCAGAGAATAATAAGACAAAATACAAATAAGTTAAGAAACCTAAAACTGCCCTATTTTTGCCATTTAGTTCAGGGACCTCATGGAGCACATATTTCATGCTGACTTGAGAACAGAATAATCTGAACTAGAATTAGTCAATTACATAGTAATGCCTGTTATATAGCACCCATGCACATATGCCACATCAAAATATTCCTTCCAGAATCCCCAAGAATCACAACCTTCTCCCCCAAAGAACTCTGGCTTGGTTTTATAATAATAAAGCAAATAAAGTATCTACATGGCTGCCTCTGGCCAGAAGACATCTTTCAGAGCCAGAGAGCAATTTGGAAACTACCTTATCCTCATTCCTTCCACAAACTCTCAGAACTCCAATATAAAAAGCTTTGCAACCACAATTCAGAAACTGAGAAGCCCAGGGAGCAAAAACACAAGGTTTAACTCTGTCAAATGTTATATAACCTCCTTGGAATAATGATCCAAGGGCTGGCTTTTTTCTAATTTTTACATAGTATTAACTGTCATAATAGGACAGCTCAACTCTTATAATTTTTTTTGCCAATTACATCCATCTGGTTCTCCCCAACAACAAATGTACTCTTAGAAGCAGACTGGCATTAAAATAGTTTTCTCCCCAGAAGAGACATAAGGGCACCATCAGATTGGCCTGCTAAGGCTGCAGCTACAATTTCTGGTGCCTGTTTGGGTGCCAAATTCTCTTCTTTATCTGATTTTAGTTGGCCACTTCAACAGAAAATCACACTGAGCCTAACCCAAGGAAGGTGTAATCTGGAAATGCAGCCCATGGCCCAAAGCAACTTTTTCTTAGAAAAATGCCAGTGATAGTTGGTTAGATCTGCTCTGCCAAAATCCTAAACACATCCCCAAAAGTGAATTGTTGGGAGGACCTTAACTCACTGCCAAGAAGGGTTGACTGTTTACAGCTGCAAAGCTAGGCAGATATTTCTGATACTTAAGAATGAGTTGCTTGAAAGTTCCTCACCCAAAGTCACCTCTCCACCAGAACTCACCACAGTTGCTCTCCCCATCCTGCATATAACGCTGTATAAAGTTCTCCATCCACAATTGAGAGCAAATGCAGCGCTTTGTGATAGGATCACAGTGACCATGGCCAGAACACTTCAAAAGGCAACCTGCAAAGAGATGTGTAGGCTGAGGTCATCACGAGGAAACGAGAACCCCTGGCTTCAGCTTCTGTATCTTCAACAGTGTAGACCCCACATAGATGCATCTTACTGAATTAAGAGCCTCTTACGGTATGGACTGGGGTCCTGAGAATAGTCTCTCATCACTGATACACTCTCCTCAGGAAGCAAATGTCACGAAAAGCCAGTTCATACCATGTAACAAAAGCCTTAAACTGTAGCAAAAACATAGCACCCTGTGGCTTAAGAAAATAAATTCTAAGAATCTATCCAAAGAAAATAGTTGAGGATATGCACAAAGATTTATCTACATTGTAGTATTATTTAAAATCAACCTTAAAGTCCATGAATAGAAGGCTGCTTGTGTAATTATGAAGCTTATCTAGGGTGGCATACTATGTTATACACATATCAAATCATCCTCCTTATATTAAGTGTTTCTGGAGATGGGGAACTGGAAGGTAATAAATCAGAATATTAACAAAAGTTGTCTGTGGATGGTGAGAATTCTAGACTCTAGAATCTAGAATATTATTTTCTTCTTTGTGCCTTTCTGGATATCCTAAGTTTCCTACAATAAATAATTATTATTTTTGTAGCTAAACCAAAAAAGAGGTATTAAAAAATTAAGTTACTCTATGTTTTGACTGAGAAAGTCAATTGTAGGTAGGTAAAGATAGAACAACTAAGTAAGAAACTCATCCTAGGAAAAGCTACATACCTCATCTCTGAATATCACTATTGTCCCCCAAGATGGCTAAGGGGAGTACCTCAAAGGTTACTATCATGATCTTTAATAATAAGGTATGTGCCACTTGTTCTGGGACGAGTTCATAAACTTTATTGTCTAGCCTTGTATATTTGAAACAAATTAAATTTTACTGCCCAAACATTGTCATTCCCTTGTAACTATCATGTTCTTCAGAGTCTACTGAAATGGCCATTGCAATATAATAAGAGATTCGTGTTATACGTGAGATGAAGACAAGGACTGTGGGACTATGAATGACTTTGTACGTTGGAAGGAGTGGCAAACAAGGTGCTTATTAAAGAGGTTCTACTGGAGAAAGTATTCGTAAGCTGTCTCAGTTTTTCAAGGAGCTTCATGACACTGTCATCAAAACCTAAGGCACTATGTCCAGAGTAAATAAATTATATGTACAAGCAGCCCCCAAGTTACAGACATTTGCTTTACATATAGCTCACACTTACTAATGGAGGCTATTACACTTAAGTTCACAAGTTACAAACATCCAGCTGACATATGATTCACACTTTGGATGGAGGTTATTACATACAAATTCAACTTTAGAACAAACCTACAGAAACTATCTTGTTCATAACCCAAGGATTGCCTGTATATGGCTTTTCCAGGCAGTAACACTTGTCTTTAACATTGTTCTGACAGTTTAAATAAAATTTATGACAGTGGCCATTACCCATGAATATGATCTTAAACTTTGGCCCATGAGTATTATTGCTCTCCAGTTTTTTTCTAAGATAAACAGTAGTGGGCAGAGTGTGTTATAAGAAAACTACTGGAGAAATAAATGCAAAACAAGTCCCTGGAAGCTGAAGTGAAAATGTTCACATCACTTCTCTGCTTTTCTTTCTGTGCCTGTAAAACTTAACCATGATTGTCAAGTCTGATTCTTTTAGAATATTCCTGTGGGGAACATACTTGCTGTGTCGATCCTCAAGACCTTGAAAAGCAAGAACTCAGCCTTCTCCTTTGAGAGCCGCATGTGCAGATTTCTGGCCACTTCAGCCGCTTTGAGAACCCTGAAAGGTGGCCCACTCTGTACATAAAACACAATCACGGTGCTGCAGAGGAGACAATGAGAGAGGATGGCCACACATTCAGATAGATGGTGACCACCATGGCATGTCCACTGTAGCCACCTGACCTGTGAAGTCAGGGTGAGACTGCTACAGCTCTGTGGCCTGCCAAGGACAAGGGGGCATATGTGTGGGTCAAGGAATTGATCTGTTTCTATTCACAAATAAAGGCTCTTCTGTCTCAAAATATATTGACCCAAGACAGACCTTCGGGTGAAAGGAGCAATGTATAAATCATCCATGGGAACCACATTGAGATACCACTTCACACCCACAGGGTTGGCCATGATCCCAATAGGGACCATAGCAAGTATTAGAGAACACATGGACAAATTAGAGCACGTACACATTGCTGGTGTATACATCTCTAACTAAAGGCCTGTGGGGAGCTACTGAGTTGGTGAACAAGAACGCATCTATGTGCTGGGAAGGCAGAACACCCCAAACTTCCCTCCTCTGGAAGGACAGAAGCTCCTTCCAGATCTTGTCCAATATACCTCTTCATCTGGCTATTCATTTGTATCCTTTAATATAGCCTTTGTAATAAATCCATAATAATGAGTAAAAAAAAGGAGCAATGCATATATGAGTACAAACAGGCCCAACTATACACTAAATGATAACTTTTAGATGTCTTTCATCTTTTTTATTGAGGTATAATTTACATACCATGAAATTCACTCCTCTTTTTAAAAAATTATTTTATTTCATGTTTATTTATTTTATTTGTTTTAGAACAGGGTCTTGCTCTGCTATCCAGGCTGGAGTGCAATGGCATGATCATAGCTCACTACAGCCTCAAACTCCTGAGCTCAGGCAATCCTCCCTCCTGGGTCTCCCAAAGCACTAGAATTATAAGCACGAACCACTGTGCCTGGCCACAAATCACCCTTTTAGAGTACAAAATTCAATGGCCTTTTGTATATTCACAAAGTTGCACAATCATCACTGCTTTGTAATTCCAGTACATTGTCATCACCCTCAAAAGACAACACGTAGCCATTGGCAGCCACTTCCCCCTCCTCCCACAGTACCTGCAACCACTAATCTAGTTTCTGTCACTATGGATATTATTCCTCTGGACACTTTGCATGAATGGAATCATACAGTATGTCTCCTTCTATGTCTGGCTTCTTTCATTTAGCCTGTTTCCAAAGTGCATCCATGCTATATGGATGTATGTGGCGTGTATCAGTACTGCTTTCCTTTTTTTTTTTTTTTTTTTTTTTGAGACAGGGCCTCAAGCTATTCCCCTGGGTAGAGTGCTATGACATCCCAGCTCACAGCAACCTCCAACTCCTGGGCTCAAGCAAGTCTCCTGCCTCAGCCTTCCAAGTAGCTGGGACCACAGGTACCCGCCACAGCACCTGGCTATTTTTTTTTTTTTTTTGGTTGCAGCAGTCATTGTTGTTTGGCAGACCTGGGCTGGATTTGAGCCTGCCACCTTAGGTGTATATGGCTGGCGCCTTAGCCACTTGAGCCACAGGCGCCAAGCCAGTACTTCTTGCCTTTTTATTGCCAAGTAATATTCTACTGTATGACTATATCATATTTTTTATTCATTCATCAATTGATGGGCATTTGAGTTGTTTCCATGTTTGGCCATTATGAATACATGATATAAACATTTATATACAAGTTTCTGTATAGATGTAAGTTTTTCTCTTAGGTATATACTAAGAGTAGAATTAATAGGTCATATGGTAACTCTATATTTAGCTTTTTGAGGAACTGCCAAATTATTTTCCACCAGCAATGTATACATGCTCTAATTTAGCCACATATTCTCCAGTACTTGCTATGGTCTGTATTTGGATTATGGACATCCTGGTGGGTGTGAAGTGGTATCTCCATGTGGTTTTGATTGGCATTTCTTTAATGGCTAATAGTGGAGCATCTGGTTACTGGTCATTTGCATATCTTCTTTGGAGAAATGTCTATTCAAATCTATATTAATTTCCCAAGGCTGCTGTTTAAAAAAAGTACCACACTACTCAGGAGGCTGAGGTAAGAGAATCACCTAAGCCCAGGAGTTGGAGGTTGCTGTGAGCTGTGACGCTACGGCACTCTACCAGCGGTGATAAAGTGAGACTCTGTCTCTAAAGAAAAAAAAAAGTACCACAAACTGGTGGCTTAAAGCAATAGAAATCTCTTCTCACAGTTCTGGAGCCTAGATATCCAGAATCAGCATCAGCAGGGCTATGCTTTCTCTGAAGGCTCTATGAGAGAGTCTGTTCCATGCCTTTCTTTTAGTTTCTGGTGTTGCCAGCAAGCCTTGGTATTTCCTTGGCTTGTAGATGCATTGGTCTAGGCTCTGCCTCTGCCATGACGTGGTGTTCTCCCTGTGTGTCTCTGTGTCTCTTGCCCTCTTCTCATAAGGACCTAAGAGTATACCCTATTCTAGCATGACTTCATGTTAACTAAGGGTATCTGCAATGACCCTATTTCTAAGTAAGGTCACATTCACAGGTCCCAGGGGTTAGGACTTGAATGTATCTTTTGAGGAACACAATCCAACCCACAATAAGTATGTTATCATAAAAGAGTGTTAGATTTTATGAAATGTTTTTTCTGTTCCTTTTGAGATGAGCATGTGGTTTTGTCCTTTACTAATGTGGTTTTTTACATTTATTAATATCCATATATTGAATCACACTTTCATTCCTAAGATAAATCCTTTTTTTTTTTTTTTTTTTTTTTTTTTTGCAGTTTTTGGCCGGAGCTGGTTTTGAACCTGCCACCTCCAGCATATGGGGCCAGTGCCCTACCCTTTTGAGCCACAGGTACCACCCCCCTAAGATAAATCCTACTTGGTCATGATACATAATCCTTTTAAAATAGCTGGATTCAGTTTGATAGTATGATATTGTGAATATCTGCTTCTATATTCACAAGGGATATTAGTCTATAATTTTCTTTCTTGCAATGTTTTGTTGTCAGGGTAAAACTGGCCTCACAGAATGCATTGAGAAATATTCCCTTCTCTTCTGTTTTCTGGAAAAGTTTGTGAAGGACTATGTTAATTCTTTACTGTTTTACAGTTTCACCAATGAAGCCATCTGGTCCTGGGTCTTGCGGGAAGTTTTTGGATTACTAATTCAATCTCTTTACTTATGATAGGTCTATTCAGATTCTTAATTTCTTCTCACATGAGTTTTTGTAGCTTATATCTTTCTAGAAATTTTCCCATTTCATCACAGTTATCTAATGTGTTGACATACAATCACTCACTATTCTCTTATAATCCTCTTTATTTCTATAAAGTTGTCAGTAGTAATGTTCCTTTTTTCCTTTCTGATTTTAAAAATTTGAGTCTTCTCTATTTTTCTTGGCCAATCTAGCTAAAGTTTTATCAATTTGATCTGTCCAAGGAACACTTGTGGTTTTGTTGATTTTCTGACATGTCTTTGATTTAGTCTTTGATATTTTATAAGCAAGAGAATTGTATAGCCCATTTGAGCCCACAACTCAAATGCCCAGAATTGTATAGAAAGAGTTACATAAATAATTATAATGCATATTAATTTGTTATTTTTCTAAATAAACTTTTGTTCTCTGGAAAACCAACCAAGGTGAAAGAGCTGTGAACAGTTGGCAAATGGAGTTGTTATGAATGGTAGGTTTTCATTCCCACATTCTTTCTCTCTCTTCCTACCCACCGTAGGTTGGATAAGAGTTTAAATATAAAAAGTCAATAAAATACAAACATTCTGTAAAAAAACAAAGGCCAGAGTTTCAGCCTTGGACTTCTAGGAGACAATAAATTGTAATCAATGAATGATTTTTTCACATTGAGGAAGCCTCAGTCCCTATGAGCATGCAGCAGGGATGAAATGTGGCTGAGACATCCTCTTCACATGCCCTAGACCACTGGCCAGCCTCTGAAGTCAGCAGGACTAATGACCAGCTCCCTCTGATGTTCCCTAACTCCTTCATTCAGAATATTCTTGGTCAACAAATGTTTGCCGAGACTTATGGAAAGGATTCAGAATGATGTTGTCTTTACTCCTACCCTTTGAGAGAAAAAGGTATGAATAGGACAAGAATGTATACAAAAATACAGAAAAAGCAGAAGAATAAACCTCTTTCTGCTAGACTGATAAGAGAGAAAGAACTAGAACTTTGCAGGGCTAAGGCCCTGTCACAGGTGGGCAGCTTATTATACCTGAGATCCGAGTGTGCCTGGATCTTCTGGACCTTAATGTCTGAGTCCAGCACATTCAGCAGCACCGCCAGCTGCCTCACCAGGGTGTCTTTCTGCTGCTCTGTGAGCTGCCCAACACGAACCTGCAGGATCAGCTCCACCAGGCCACTCTTCCTAGGGTCTAGGAAAAAAGAAGTTTTGGCATTTCCAATTGGAGATCACAGGCTTAACATTACATAGAAGGAGTGAGGACATATAACAGTTTAAAGATAATCCTATGCAATTTCTACATATGGGATTTAGGACTCAGATAAACTCAGAGGCCACTATTTAGGGATATAATTCCTGTGTTTTATCCCAGTGTGTTATGTATTAATTTTTTTTTCAGAAGATAATCAGGTGTATCTAATTAGACTCTGGCTAACTTGAAATTTTGGCCTTTCACACACTTGCCCAGGACCAGAATAAGAACTTTGGCTCCAAGTGCATGGGCAATGCCCAGTCTATGCTGGGGGTCATTGTGGCCACCTCAAGGGAGCTGCCCTCCCTCAGAGCTCCTATATGGAAGCCCTGTGTCCACTTCTCAGTAGGGCTTTGTCCTCTGGCAGGAAGATAAAAGCAAAAAGAAAATCTTATTGCCAAATACAATTCTCCTTAATGAGTTATGAGGCTGGATCTGTTTGGGGACAGACAACACATACAGAACATACTTAAAGTAGACCCAGTCATGAGCTGGATCCAGCCATACTGGGTCATACTGTTAACTGCAAAGACCGCAATGCTGACCACCCGGACCATGCATGGCTAGCGCCAGGGTCTGGGAACACACCTGGCTGCACTTCCACAGTGGCAGTGTCTGTGTCCGAGGCCCCCTGGCCATCAGTGACTTGCAAGTGGAAAGTGTACACTCCCTCCACCAGATTTGTAAGCTGCAGGGCTGCCCCATGATCAGAGCCATCGATGACATCCTAAGAAACAACATGGGTCACAGTTATCAATCACAGGTCCCAATTTCTGGGTTTTGTTGACCACAAATCTCAGTGTCCACCTCTTTAACACATGCATGATTTTAAAAAGGAAGCTGAAGAGGAAACCAAGCTGTCATGTTAGGAATAATTCTTAGCACTTCTTCACCATAAAGCACAAATTCTTCAGACAGTATTTCCTGCACTGAGTTTACCAAGTACCTTCTAAGAATTGCCAAATGATTAATTTTATCTAACAGAAGAAAAGGCCATTTGAATTGGGGCAAGAACAGGCTTTCTGGGTCTTATTCTCAAATGAAATTTTATAATACTCTAGTATTGGATTCCTTTATGGAGTATAATGTTCATCTTCTTTTTTTTTTTTTTTGAGACAGAGTCTCACTATGTCACCCTCAGTAAAGTGCTGTGACATCACAGCTCACAGCAACCTCAAACTCTTGAGCTTAAATAATTCTCTTGCCTCAGCCTCCCAAGTAGCTGGGACTTATAGGCACCCATCACAACACCTGGCTATTCTGTGACTGTAGTTGGCCCAGGCTGGATTTGAACCCACCAGCTCCAGCATATATGGCTAGCACCCTATCCGCTGAGCTACAGGTACCAAGCCTTATGTTCACCTTCTTAACTGACCCTAAGAGCCTGGGTAAAAGCATCTCTGTTTTGTATTCCTCAAGGTTCCAAAGAATTAGGGAAGAACCTTCCAGACCCCTGCCAACAGAAAGGATGGTAGCAAAAAATAAGTGTTCTGAACACATTACAATTACATTTAATAGCTAATCCACTAGCTAGCTGAATAATATTAATTCTAGAGGTACTTTAGAAAGCAAAAAGCATTTTCAAGTTCTTCCATTTAGTACTTCTCCAATAGTATACTTGCACCTCGCTAGTTCTTAGCAACAGCAGGAATGATGATGTACCTAAATTTATAGCATAAGAGGCAGTGTGATCTAATGGAGCTAAAAACTTGAGTTTGTCTAGTTTTATCAGAAATGAGTAAATTGACCTTGGCCTTCACTCATCTCTGCATGTTACTTTGTGCAGCTGTGAAATGTGAATATCAATCCCTGATCTATTGAAATGTCTGGTACAATATGAAGAAGAGGAAAGAATTCACTTAGACCAGAACAAGAATAATGGGGACGCTAAGGAGGAGAATTATTCCTTCCCACTGGAAGAACTTTTTTTTGCAGTTTTTGGCTGGGGCCAGTTTGAACCCACTACCTCCACCTCTGGTATATGGGGCCAGAGCACTACTCCTTTGAGCCACAGGCGCTGCCCCCACTGGAAAACTTTGTTTCAAAGTCCTCCCAGGATATGGTTTCCTACTTCAACCAAAGTCTGCAAAAGTCAGGGAAAAATCAGAAAGGACTTTTGTTTTAAAGGACATTTGTTTAAATCTAATAGCAGACTACTGTCTCCAGCCCTCAGAACAGTCAAATGTAGAAGCATAAGCAGTTTACAGGGAGTATGGAAATGTTCCTCAAGAGAAATGAGGTCCTAATAGAGACACTGCTATGGACTTACTTGTGTCCCTCCCAAATTTATATGTTGACGCTCTAACCTCAATGTGACTGTACCTAGAAACAGGACCTATAAGGAGGTAACAAAGGCTAACAGAGGTCATAAGCCTACGGCCCTGATCTGACAGAATTAGTATCCCCATATGAAGAGATACCAGAGCGCATTCTCTCTCTCTGTCTGCTGCGTGAGGTCACAATGAGAAGGCCACGGTCTGTAAGCCAGAAGACAGACTTCACCAGAATCTCCACTGGTCAGCACCTTGATCTTGTCTTCCCAGCCTCCAGAATAGTGAGAAAATAAGTTTCTGTTGTTTAAGCCTCCCAGTCTATGGTATTTTGCTGTGGCAGCCCAAGCTGACTAATATGTAGGTCACTGTGAGAGTTTTGAGACAGACTGTGTTATTATTTCACTATGGTATTATTTCACTTTCAAGAAATATAGTTGTGGTGGCACCCGTAACTCAAAAGGTAGGGCGCTGATGAGCTATAGGCACTGACCACATGAACTAGGGCTGGTGGGTTCAAACCCAGTCAGGGCCAGCTAAAAAAAAAAAAAAGAAAATAAAGAAATACAGTTGACAGCATCCTTTCTACTTTACCCATGCAAGTTTGGCTTATTCGTGTTGCTGGGAGGGCTTCATTTGTTTCTGTCCACACTGATGTTATGTTTCTTGATTTTTGTGTATCTCAAACTTTTATAATGACCCACATACAGATGTAATGACAAGTGGTTTAGGAACAATTATCTTTAAGTACTCACTCCAGCTGCTGGACTCTGGCCATCCCGGATCCACAGATAGGACACAATTCCTTGGTCATCAGTAGACCTTGAACCATCCAAAGTAATGGAATTATTGGGAAGCACAAGAACATGTCTGCCACCAGCCTGGGCTCTGGGAGGACTATTATTTTCTAAGTCAAATACAGCAAAAATGAAAGCAAAGAGATTGATTTAAAACACTGGTTATAGAAATGGGTCATAAAACATCTGTAACTCTTCTACTTTGCAGATACAGTAAGTAGATTTAAAATATCCAAAAAGGATATTTGCCCCCATATACCTATAAGATGATATAAAGGCTTTCTTAAAGGTTTATTTGTGCTTGGATAGTTATAATTTGGGATGAAAAGGTAAAATAGCAGGCTATATATTGGAATTTTTAAAAATATTGTTATGGTTTTTCTCTCCTTGAAAAATAGAAACAATGATATTACTTACAGTTAGGGTTCTAAAAGTGAAAATATTTTGGCTTATAATATACTCTGGATCATTTTGTACTGTCCTACCCTGTCTGGCCAAAGAAATATTTTGATTTCTAGGATTGCCAAATCTTGACTGTGAAAGATAAAGAACTGAATAAAAAACAGTATGATCCTCACTTCTCTGATGAGGTGTTAGATATAAATAAAGCAACATAAGACCCATCTCTGACTATAGCCTTAGGAAAGAAGGGCCTGGAGCATCAGAGGATACTCAGGCGTGGTGGGGAGTCCATAAGAAGACACAGCCCCAATCTGGAGATGAGGTCACTAGAGTTAAATCCTGCTTGTTCAGAAGGGGTTCTGGGACCCAACTTGTCTTCTCTTAACTTCCCCTTGGAAACAAGTCAAGCAATGAAAAAACAAGGGTGAGGACAGCCAAGTGCTGCTCTAAGGGAGAGATTAACATCCCTTGGATGTTGGAGATTGGAGAGAGACAATTGATGCTATTACTAGTTTTTCCATTTCATTTTTAGAGAGATTTGGAGAGGGGGGGAAGAGTCTGGTGTTAAGGAGGCTTAATTCCATTAGGATATAGGAAAAGGCTAAAAAAAAAAAAATTGGCAACAAGTTAAGTTAATCCAAAAGTCATCCTGTTAAAAACAATATCTACCTGTAGCTCAGTGGTCAGGGCGCTGGCCACATACACCTAGGCAGGTGCATTGGAACCTGACCCAGGCCTGCTAAAACAACAATGACAACTGCAACAAAAAATCATGGCTGGGCATTGTGGCAGGCACCTGTAGTCCCAGCTACTTGGGAGACAGAGGCAAGAGAATCACGTAAGCCCAAGAGTTTGAGGTTCTGTGAGCTGTGATGCACAGCACTCTACCAAGGGCAACCTAGTGAGACTGTCTCAAAAAACAAAACAAAACAATATCTAGACCCTATCCAGGTTTACAAATGGAACTCAGAACAGGCATTCCCCTTTTATGATTATGTACTCTTGAACTCCAGTCATGATGTTCACCTAAATCTGAATTGAATCCTCCATTGTCACAAACCTACTGCTACTCTTCTGTGAGCCCTATTTCAGATAATCGTGTCACCACCATCCCCTATTTGCTAAAGGTAAAAACTCTTGGTGTCATCTTAGCATCTTTCTTACCCTCCAGATCTATTACATTCCCAAGTCTTGATAATTGAAGACTCTAAAATATCTTCCCAATCTATCCTTTCTACCCCATTTTCCCTTGGTTCGGCCTCAAATGGGGCTCAAAACCCCTTTTATGGCACCTGCCTTTTAACTGTTCTACTTTCAGCCTTTTTTATCAATCTGTTATCTTTTTTCAAATCCATACCTTACAGCTACAATGATGTGATATTAGGGTTTGTTAAAATGTTCCACAAAAAAAAAAGAAAGAAAGAAAAAATATGAATTAAAAAATGAAACAAGATTGGGAAAATGTCGACTGCTGTTGAAGCAGAATGATGGTTATATAAGTCTGTTAAGACTATTCTACTTTTACATATAGTTGAAAATGTCTACAATAAAATCTTCTTAAAAATCCAAATCTATATCACTTTGCTAACAAAATTGCTTCAGCCCTTTTCAACTGCCCAGAAAATAAAGTCCAAACTCCCAAGCATGCCCTTGGTACATGGGTACATGACCCTTCCTGGCCGAGCCTCTGCCTCAGGCTGCAGTCTCTCTCCAAGTGCCCCAGGCTTGCTGTTCCATAAACTCAAACCTTTCCATCCAGCTGTGCTCTTTACTCCCTGCATTTTATTTTCTTTTCCTTTTTTTTTTTTTTTTTTGGTTGTTTACGATTCATTGAGGGTACAAAGAATTAGGTTACACTGATTACATACTCCTTGCATTTTAACTCACAGTAATCATCCTTAATCCATTCAATACTTATGAGTCTACCATACTGCTATGCAGAGCACAGAGAAACATCTGAAGCAAAGGCACTCAGGCAACTCACAATCAGAAGGGAAAACAGACAAGGAGACAAGTACTAAGCAATACTGCCCTAGGCTAGGCCACAAAGTTCATGTTAAGAGATAACAGAACTTGAATTTTTAAAAAGAAAAAGCAAAGCATAATGGTATCATTTGGACGTGGGTTGTTAATTGCCAGCAGTCATAGGATGAAGCCTCTAGAAGACACAGGTCGCAAACAAAACAAAAGGAAATGCTGTCTCCCTGCAGAAGACCATGGGAAATAGCTAATGTGGATAGAAGAAGGTTGGCTCTTCTCGGCCAAGTGGATTTTTGCATCTGCTGTGAATAAGTAAGCATATATCAACAGCTCTGAATAATTATGGTCTGGCTTAGGGTGCAATAGTACTGGAAAACAGAGCAGGCCTAGCCTCATCCACTTTCAGACCTACTCACCCTTCTTTACCGCCACAGTGAGGGTGGATGTGCTGCTTAGCCCCTGCTCGTCTTTCACTGTCAAACGGAAGTGGTAGGTTCCCACCTGAAGACCAGTCACTGTGGCTATCGCTTTGTCAATATTTTCCATCTCCACTGTACTGGGGCCTCTATAAAACAGAAAAGTGGTTAACAAAAGGAAGAAGCTGAAAATGGCAGGCATGTGGTTTGTGTCTTTGCCAATGATTTTCCCCCAGCCAGAATATATGCCATTTAGAGAATTCTAAGACAACTCTTCATTCATTTACATTCTCTAGTTCAGTACAGAAGACATAAATGTCTATTTCAGACAGTCTGCTAGATTACTGGAAAAATTTTCTTGCTTTTTTTAAAAATTGAGCTGCCAGTGAAATGATCTATCCTTGGAAAATGGAGCCTTACAAATTACTCCCATTTCTTCTCTGAATAAAATTAGGTTACATCCTCATCTATCTTTAGGGAGAGTATGGAAGAGGAAGCAATGAGGCAGATAAACAGTCTCCTAAGAAAGGAATCATGGTGTAGTCAGCAAGATTGCAGGGCTGGTAGTCAAAAACACATAGGTGTGATTCCCAGCTCTTCTCGTGCTGTCTGGGTAACCTTCCAGGGATAGGAAACCTGCAGCCTTGGGTCCACATGTGGCTTCTGGATCCATGAGTGTGGCCTTTTGATTGAATCCAAATTTTACAGAACAAATCCTTTTAATAAAGAGATCTGTTCTATGAAGTTTGGATTCAGACAAGGGGCCACACTTGGGGATTTGGAGGGCCACTTATGGCCTTTAGGGCTGCAGATTCCCCACCCCTGCAAGGCTGTGGGATCTCATTAGTTTCCCAATCCTCAGTTTCAGCTTCAAAATGGGACTAAGGTTAGTATTTACCTCTTAAGAACAAACACAGGAGTCTATGAGATTAAGCACATAAAGCTCAGCCAATGTTAAATAACACAGGACTCCCCTTACACTGCACTCCTGTCGTCTGCAGTCCCCGCAGGACAGGTTGAATGTAAATAGGGACCACACACAGCTTTCCCCGTACCTCTCCTGCATTCAGCTCATCTCACACCATGACTGCCCCATACACCTGCCCTGTTTCCACCTCCTTCCATGATCAAAGAATGTCCATCCACAATTAAGACAGTCTTCTGTCAATAATGCCCAGCTACTTCTAGAAATGGGCTTAAATCCTGACTCCCCAACAAGCTAAGCTGATAGCTTACTCCAGATCCTCCAGAGAAGGGACAATTCAGCATGGGTGTGGCCCTGGCAGCTGGGTGGTGAGATGGACTACCTGACATGCTCCCAGTGGTAGAAGACAATGCCATGGTCATCCCTGCTCCTGCTCCCGTCCAGGGTAGCACTCTCCACAGGGAAGATCAGCTCCTTATCAGGGCCAGCCACAGCTACTGGAGGCCTGTTGTTTTCTGGAATTACAGACACAATGAAAAAATATTATCTTTTTGCCTTAAGTCTGAAATCCCCTGATTTCTGGATTTAAGCCAATTATTCACATTCAAACTAGGCAGCTACTAGAGTACACAGAGTCCTTTGGGGATCCTGGAGTGAAGAACTGCAGTCCACAGAGTTGAACGGTCTGAGTCTGAGACTAGGGTTACAGGCAGCAGGAAAACTATTCCCTGATAGATACATGTGTTTGGTTTCTTTTTTCTTTTTTTTTTTTTTGGTCTGGGGCTAGGTTTGAACCTGCCACCTCTGGGATATGGGATATGGGGCTGGTGAGTCACAGGCACTGCCCTATGTGTTTGGTTTCTTTAAGAGACCCTCAAAAGTCACAGAGTGAAGACAGAAGGAAAGGGGAAAAGGGTAGGAAGAGAGGGGAGAAGGATGGGTGAGAGAAAAAGAGAGGAGAAGGAAGGAGAGGGGGAGAGAAAAGAAGAAGGAAGGAGAGAAGGAAGGAAGTTAGGTCACAGCAATAGGAAAAGGCCTGCTTTGTCAGGTAGGGCTTACTTCTTTTTGTCTTTAGAGCACCAATGTCTAACATAGTTACCTGGTAAATAGAAAATGTTCAAGACATTTTAGTTAAATTTGACCAAAAAAAAAAAAAAAATATATATATATATATATATATATATATATATATAATGCATTGCAGATACTGTTATTGACATTAAAAAATACCATTTCTGCTGTGCTCGGTAACTTATGTCTTTAATCCTGGCACTCTGGGAGGCCGAGGCAGGGGAGTGCTTAAGTTCAGGAGTTCTAGACTATCCTGAGCCAGAGTGAGACCCATCTCTAAAACTAGCCAGGCATTGTGGTAGGTGCCTGTAGTCCCAGATACTCAGGAGACTGAGGCAGGAAGATCACTTGAGCCCAAGAGTTTGAAGTTACTGTGAGCTATGATGCCACAGCACTCTAGCTTGGGGCAACAGAGACTATCTCACAAAAAGAAAAGAATTCAAAGATATGATTTCTGTTTTTAAAAAAAGTCACAAAGTCAAAACTTGATGTTATCCAATGTCCATACCATGTCACTGCCCCATAGCCCTACTTGGTATGGTTCAGTGCTTTCCCATTGAGCTTAGGATAGAACACTGCTGCAGCCATGCCTGTACCACCCTTTATGGTGAGCCCTTCATAGTCCAACGTCCCCACCTCTTTTTCTCTCTCTCCAAATATCTCTTCTCTAATTCCTTGAATGTTCTAGAATGTCTTTCACCCTGAAATCTCAATGCATCCTATTCCCTCTGCCTAAGAACTCTGAGCTCATGGAAGACCTCTCCACAGACAACTTAAGCCCAGCATGTCCCTTCTTGTGGGTCTCTCTAGCAGACTGTCATTCCCCTAGCAAAGCACTGATCACACAGTTTTCATGAACTCACATGGCCTGAGAGACCAGAGAACAAGTCTACCTTGTTTAATTCCAGGGCCTAAGTAATAGCACTTTAGCACATTAGCTGAATAAATAAATAATTTGTTTATAGGTCAAGTATACTCTCATTGCCAGGACACTAGATAAGAGTTTCTGGGGCCAGGAGGCCTCTTATAGAAAATCTCTAAAGCAAAGACCATTGTCAAGCATAGATCTAGCTACCTTGAAGGTTATTTAAATTCAGAGGTAGGCATAATCCCTAGGTTTTCATGAAACTATTAATGGACAGTGAGTGGAACTGGGGCCAGTGCCCCAAGATCTGGCTATGTCTGAGTAGAAATATTAGACTTAAACCTGACCCTAGAACAAACTGACTTTACAGACCTCTACAGAGCATTTCACCCTAATAAAACTAAATATATATTCTTCTCATCAGTCCATGCATCATCCTCCAGAAGAGATCATATCCTAGGATACAAGTCTAACCTCAGCAAATTTAAAAGTATAGAAATTATTCCTTGTATCTTCTTGGGCCATCAAGGAATAAAAATAAAGGAACTCAACAGCAACAGTAATCTTCATACTCAAACAAAGTCATGGAAATGAAATAATCCTAGGCTGAATGATAGCTGGGTCAAAGATGAGATTAAGAAGGAAATCACCAAATTTTTTGAACAAAATTATAATAAAGACACAAGTTATCAAAACCTGTGGAATACTAAAAAGGCAGTCCTAAGAGGGAAATTTATAGCATTGGAAGCCTTCATTAAGAAATCAGAAAGAGAGGAAGCCAACAACTTAATGGACCATCTCAAACAACAAGAAAAGGAAGAACATTCCAACCGCAAACCCAGCAAAACAAAAGAAATAACCAAATTCTCCCCCACTTAGGGCAGAATTAAGTGAAATTGAAAACAAAAGATTCAGAAAATCAATGAAACAAAAAGTTGGTTTTTTGAAAAGATTAATAAAATTGAGAAACCTTTGGCCAACCTAACCAGAAACAGAAAAGTAAAATCTCTAATATCATCTATCAGAAATGATAAAGGAGAAATAACAACAGACACTTCAGAAATTTAAAAAATCCTCAATGATTATTACAAAAATCTCTATTCCCAGAAATATGAAAATCTGAAGGAAATGGACCAATACATGGAAACATGCCACCTTCCTAGATTCAACAAGATTAGAAATCTTGCATAGGCCTATATCAGCCAATGAAATAGCATCAACAATATGAAATCTCCCTAAAAAGAAAAGTCCAGGACCAGATGGCTTCACATCCGAAATCTATCAAACCTTTCAAGAGGAACTAGTACCTATATTATACAACATTTTCCAAAGCATAGGAAAAAATGGAATATTACCGAACACATTCTATGAAGCAAATATCACTCTGATACCCAAACCAGGAAAGGATCCAACAAAGAAAGAAAATTATAGACTAATCTCATTAATGAATATTGATGCAAAAATACTCAATAAGATCTTAGCAAACAGAATTCAATAACACATCAAAAAAAATTATACACTGGACTCCATCCCATTTAAAGTAGTACCAAAGAAGATGAAATATTTGGGGGTATACTTAACAAAGGATGTGAAAGATCTATATAAGGAGAACTATGAAACTCTAAGAAAAGAAACAGCCGAAAATGTTAACAAATGGAAAAATATACTATGTTCATGGCTAGGAAGAATCAACATTGTTAAAATGTCCATATTACCCAAAGCAATATACAATTTTAATGCAATCCCCATTAAAGCCCCACTGTCATATTTTAAAGATCTTGAGAAAATAAT
>CAUYTI010034612.1:0-47438 GCA_963575145.1 Galago senegalensis
GGACCCGCCAAACAACAATGACGGCTGCAACCAAAAAATAGCTGGGCATTGTGGCGGGCGCCTGTGGTCCCAGCTACTTGGGAGGCGGAGGCAGGAGACTCGCTTGAGCCCAGGAGTTGGAGGTTGCTGTGAGCTGTGATGCCACAGCACTCTACCCAGGGGGATACCTTGAGACTCTGTCTCAAAAAAAAAAAAGAAAGCAAGCAAACTTAGAACCTGAAACAATCTAATTGAGAATGCATAAGTTTATGGACTAAACTGTTTATAGTTTATAATTGATGGGAAATCCTACTAGTTGCCTAAGTCTGGGTCAAGAAAATTCTGAAACTAAAGGAGACAGATCCTGACCAGTGTGTAAAGAATGTTCAGAGATATTCTTTTTTTTTTAAGACAGAGCCTCAAGCTGTCCCCCTGGGTAGAGTGCCGTGGCATTACAGCTCACAGCAACCTCCAACTCCTGGGCTCAAGCGAGTCTTTTGCCTCCGCCTCCCAAGTAGCTGGGACCACAGGCACCCACCACAACGCCCAGCCATTTTTTGGTTGCAGCCGTTTGGCGGGTCCGGGCTGGGGATTCGAACCCGCCACCTTAGGTGTACGTGGCTGGCACCCTAGCCAGTTGAGCTATAGGCGCCTAGCCTGTTCAGAGATATTCTAATCCTTTCAAAAGACAGGCCTCAGTGTAGGGATTTTAGCAAGTGAGGTCATTTGCGTCGGCCAATTTATTTTTACAAGTATAATATCCTTTACTTGGTAGGAACAACTACAGTATATGTCTTTTATACTACAAATATGAATCATACTGTCAAGTGATTACATCAATTATAGAAAAGTTTTCTGTGAGAAGTGGGAAGGAATAATTTTATAGCGTGAGGCAGTTTATAGGAAAAGCAAGCTTGAAATTGCTTTAAACCAGTGGTTCTCAACTTCCTAATGCTACAAACCTTTAATACAGTCCAAAGGGGTCAAGACCCACTGGTTGAGAACCATTGCTTTAAAAAGACAGTAGGTAACACAAATCTTGTGGAGATAGAAGTAAAAATAATAAGCAGGTTCTGGGGTTAGGAGGTTAAAGACAAATTCTTATAATAATTTTTGTTAGGGTTCTTTTAGTTCCAAAAGCCAAAATCTGAGGCACCAGAAAAACGAAGCAGTTTGAAATACTGGCTATATCATATAAATGCTCTCTTTCTCTATATATATCCATACACACTCAGATAAATAATCACTTGGACACACTTTTACTTTAAAGGCAAAGCTTCAGACACTAGAATTCCATTCTTAGAAAGCAAACTAACTTAAAACTGAAATGATTTAATTGACAGCAGGTATGTTTATGGACTAAACTGTTCATAGGTTATAATCTATGGGAAATCTTACTAGTCAGTTGATTTGGGGGTCAAAGAAGTTTCTGAAAATAGCATCATAGTTTTATGGTTTCAAAATAAAATAGAAAGTGTTCTAGTAGTTACCAATAAATACCTTTTTAAGAGGATAATTTACATCGAGAAAGTGATGACACAAACTTTCTTGGATGATTGAGCTAAGAGTACTTGCCATTTTAATCATCTCCAGAAAACAACTTTCTGAATAGGAAGGACAGAATTTTGCTGCCAATCATGATGGAGTAATATGAAACATATTTATTTTCCCATCTTAAATTACTACAACACTGAACAAAATATATGAATCAATGTATTTCGGACATCAGACAATAGGGAACACATGTCTGAGGCGAGTTTTAGGGCCACAGTATAGTGGAGGAGAATGTACACAGAGCTCCATGGTCTCTCTCCCTGGATTGAGAAGAGAATGTTGAGGAGAATTGAAGCAAGCTGAAGTAGCTCGAATTGCAAGACAAAGTACTAGAGGGAAGAGAGCAAGTACAATATCCTTTATTTGATAGGAACAACTACAGTATGTAACATTTATACTACAAATATTATATTGTCAAATGATTACATAATTATAGAAAACATTTTTCCCTGAAAAGAGGGAAGGAATAATTTCATACCATGAGGCAGATTTACAGAGAGTACAGTTTATGGTCAGTGCCAGTGTTTTAATATTATATAACAAAGAATTTGTTGATCTTTGTCCCAGGTTCCTAGAAACCTCTAAGCCCTCAGAATTTCCCACGTGATAGGAACGTCTTTGTTAATTCATTCATGGTGAGCCCCTGGGACCAAACCTGGGATTATACTAATGAAATGACTCATGGTGGGCCCCTAGATAATTTCAGGATAGGGGCTAGCCTTGCTGGAAATATGAACCATGTGATTAAAAGGCTCAGGCTTTGAGCCAGTGACATCAGCCTGACCTCCTTCAAGAAAGGCAAGGTGGTTAGAGATTGAGTTCAGTCATGTAGCCAATGGTTC
This sequence comes from Galago senegalensis, assembly GCA_963575145.1. NCBI lineage: Eukaryota > Metazoa > Chordata > Mammalia > Primates > Galagidae > Galago > Galago senegalensis. Next base: position 2,376 of record CAUYTI010034612.1, read on the forward strand.
CATCATGCCTTCATAATTAAACTCTGATAAAAACTCTGAGCACTTGGTGGTGCCCATAGCTCAGTGGGTAGGGCACCAGCCACATACACCCAGGGTTCAAATCCAGCCCAGGCCAGCTAAACAACAATGACAATTGCAACAAAAAAATAAGACAGGCGTTGGAGCGGGCACCTGTACTTTCAGCTACTTGGGAGGCTGAGACAAAGGAATTGCTTAAGCCCAAGAGTTTGAGGTTGCTGTGAGCTGTGATGTCACGGCACTCTACTGAGAGTGACATAATAAGACTCTGTCTAAAAACAAAACAAAACAAAACAACAACAACACAACCTCTTGAGCACCTAACCTTGGTTGGAATTCCTGGTTTGTGAACATATTGATACACTGTGAGGGTGACATGTTCCGATTCCACAAGCAGGACATGAAAGCTGTGTTCAATATCCTCTCAGACCCATCCTGAGGTCTCTTTCATTTGTCTGGTCCCAATTTATATCTTTTATAATAAAACCATATCCTAAATATAGCACTTTCCTTGATTCTGTGAGCCATTCTATTGAACACAGGGGGATGGTGTGTCCTCAAAGTGTAGCCAGTTGTCAGAAATGTGAGTGGCCTAGGGAACCCTGAACCTATAACTAGTATCTGAACTGAGGACAGTTTGGACAGTTATTGTTGGAATCTATTACCTTAGCCTATAGAGTCTATGCTCAATCTGGGTATAAGCCCAGAATTACAATTCAGTATTGCCATTAGAAAACCACCTAAAGCTGGGGGAAAATTGCCTACTGGAATGAAGCAGACAGAACAATTCTTGGAGTTAATCCCCAACTTGAATAATCAAGACTTAAGAAACTTCATTACCTAACAGGCCACGGGCTGAGTTGAGTACTCAAAGGGTACAACTACCTCAACTGTAGAACTAGATTAGTTCAGAGGCTCTAGACTAAATACTGCTCTTCTCGCACCCAACAAAACTTAAAAAGAAAGACATGAAAAGATCAAAGTGTTTCCAAGTAACTTAATCATATCCCAGAATAAAACTCAAAGTTACTAAAGGAATACAAAAATATCCAGTACTCAACAATGTAAAAATTCTGGTAACTGGCATCCAATTAAAAAAGTATTAGCGGCTGGGCATGGTGGCTCATGCCTGTAATCCTTGTACTCTGGGAGATTGCCTGAGCTCACAGGTTGGAGACCAACCTGAGCAAGTGTGAGACCCCCATCTTTACAGCAAAAAAAAAAAAAAAAAAAAAAAAAAAAAAAAAATAGCCGGACATTGTGGCAGGTGCCTGTAGTCCCAGCTACTTGGGAGGCTGAGACAGGAGAATCACTTAAGCCCAAGTGATGCCACAGCACTCTACTGAGGGTGACAAACAGACTCTGTTTCAAAAAAAAAAAAAGAAAATATTGAGCATACAAAGAAGCAGGCAAATACAACATATAGTGGAGAAAAAAAATTAGGAAACAGACTTAGAAATGACAAAGCAACAGACTTAGTAGACAAAACATTAAGAGAACTAATATAAATATACTCTATATATTGAAGAAGGTAGAAGAAAGCATGGGCATGTTAAAAAGAAAACCAAATCAAACTTTTAGAGATGAAAGAATGTCTGAAATAAAAAAAAAAAATACAGGCTCAGCGCCTGTGGCTCAAGTGGCTAAGGCATCAGCCACATACACCTAAGGTGGTAGGTTCGAATCCAGCCCGGGCCCGCCAAACAACAATTATAGCTGCAACCAAAAAATAGCCAGGTGTTGTGGTAGGCGCCTGTAGTCCCAGCTACTTGGGAGGCTGAGGCAGGAGAGTCGCTTGAGCCCAGGAGTTGGAGGTTGCTGTGAGCTGTGAGGCCACAGTACTCTATCCAGGACAATAGCTTGAGGCTCTGTCTCCAAAAAAAAAAAAAAGATACATTCAATTAATAACACATCTGACAATTCAGGAGAAAGATTAGTTGGAGGGCATGGCAATAAACACCATCCAAGATTCAACAAAGAATAAAGACTGGAAACAAAAATGAAAAAGAGTATTAGTGAACTGTGGGACAACTTCAAGCAATCTAATTTACCTGTAATTGAAGTCCCAGAGGGAGAGAGAAAAACATGAACAGAAAAAATACTTGAAGAAATAATTCCCTCAAATCGATTAAATTTGAGGAAAACTATATAGCCACAGATCTATGAAGCTCAAGGAAAACAAATGCCAAGAAATAAGAAGAAAACTACACTGGAGTACATCATAATCATACTGCTTAAAATCAGTGATAAAGAGAAAATCTTAAAATAGAGAAAAGACATACTGAGTACAGGGGAACAAAAACGAAAATGGTGGTTTTCTTTCTTTCTTTCTTTCTTTTTTGAGACAGCTGTTGCCCTGGGTCAAGTGCCACGGCGTCACAGCTCACAGCAACCTCCAACTCCTGGGCTCAAGTGATTCTCCTGCCTTTGCCTCCCAAGTAGCTGGGACTACAGGCACCAGCCACAATGCCTGGTTAGTTTTTGGTTGCAGCCGTCATTGTCGTTTGGCGGGCCTGGGCTGGATTCAAACCTGCCAGCTCAGGTGTTTGTGGCTGGAGCCTTAGCCACCTGAAGCATAGGCACCAAGCCATGGATTTCTTATCAGAAACAATACTAGCCATAAGACAGTAAAGCAGTATCTTTTAAAAAGAAATTGTCATTTAGAAGTTCTGTGCCTACTGAAAATATCATTTTAAAAACAGAAATGAAATACATATTTTCCCCCGATATACAAAAGTTGAAAGAATTTATTATCAGCAGACCTGGAGTATGAGAAATGTTAAAGCATACTACAAACCCTAAAGCCATCTCTAAAAAGACAAAACAAAGAGTAACTGCTAATAAGGTAATACTCATTTGTAATTCCCCCAAAATAATACTGAAGCCTTAAGTGACAGTATATAATGTGACTTTATTAGGAAACAGGACCTTTGCAGGTATAATCCAGTTAAGATGAGGTCACTGAGGTGGGTCCTAATCCAATACAACTAGTGTCTTTATAAGAGGGAAATTTAGATAAAGAGACACAAGAACAGAGTAGGTACTGAGTTATACTGTCACAAGATAAAAAACACCAAGGGCTATCAGAAGCTAGAAAAGGCAAGGAAGAACCCTCTCCTAGAGCCTGGAGAGAGAATATGAGCCTGCCAACACCTTGTATTCAGACTTATGGGATTTACAACTGAGAAAATAAATTTCTATTGTGTTAAGCTGCCCAATTTATGATACTTTTCTAGGGAAACCCTAGACAAATAGATAATAAAGGAGATGAAATGGAATTAACAATACCAAGAACACAAAATTATTAAGAGGTGATGTTTATTATAGTTAGTATAAATATACTATACAAACGTTTAGATCTAAGTGAAATGTACAATTCAGTAAATTATGTTTATATATTTTGTAGAATTAGCATATAAACTATATAATGTTGTTCTGTAAGACACCTTAAATTCCTTTTTTTTCTGTTTTTGAGACAGAGCCTCAAGCTGTCCCCCTGGGTAGAGTGCCGTATCACTACAGCTCACAGTAACCTCCAACTCCTGGGCTCAAGTGAGTCTCCTGCCTCGGCCTCCCAAGTAGCTGGGACCACAGGCACCGCCACAACATCTGGCTATTTTTTGGTTGCAGCCGTTATTGTTGTTTGGTGGGCCCGGGCTGGATTTGAACCCGCCACCTTAGGTGTATGTGGCTGGCGCCTTAACCACTTGAGCCACAGGCGCTGAGCCAAATTCCTTCTTATAACAGAGCCCTAGGCAATCATTGTCTGCAAGCTGGGATTCATGGTTAAATTTACTATCCTTGAATTACAGGAACATAAAGGTCTTTTAGATAATTAAGGTATATGAAAATACTGTGCTTTAAAATTTACATATATGTTCACTATTTAAGAAGGAGAGAGAAAATTATCTTTCATTTAAGATATTTACTATAATTAATAACTGAATCCTTGAAGAGGAAAAGAAATCCTATTTAACTTCATTCCAATGTGGAAATAGATTTCATTCTTTGAGGATTAATGGAAGATTCATTTTATGATCTATTTATAGACTATGTATAATAGAAGAAAGGGAGTATGAAATCTATCTGTGCTTGACTTATAGAGAAGGTCATGTGTATAAGAAGAAACAACACGGATAAAATCAAAAGGATGCTTGTCACTAAGCAGCTGAGATTGGTTATTAGATAGGCCAATCCTCTTGCAGGACAACACTAGACCACATGTCACACAAAATGCTACTTAAACTACAGAGGCTAGATTTGGAAATTCCCTGGACTTGGAAACTCTCTGTCATCCTCTGTATTTACCAAACTTTGCACTAACTTACTACCGTTTCTTCCAGGCTTTGGACCTCTTTGTGCAAGGAAAATTATTCAACTCCCAACCAGCTGTAGAAAACACCTCTTGCAATTACCTTGCCACTCACTCTCCAGGCTCTTTGCTGCTGGCATAAAAAGAGTTACCGATAAGAAGGTAAAACTGAGTTGATAGTTTAGTCACATACTTTGATTAATTGTACTGCTTATTTGAGATATAATAAAGTTTTAATTTGAATCAGACATTTTACATTTAGTGACCTAAATAATATTCTACTTAAAAATATTTTAAAATAAATATTAGTGATATAAAAAAAAAGAAGAAATGACAATATATTAATTAATTTATTTATTTTTGAGACAGTCTCACTCTATTGCCCAGGCTAGAGTACCATGGCCTAATAGCTCACAGCAACCTCAAACTCCCAGGCTCAAGTGATTCTCTTGCCTTAGCCTTCCAAGTAGCTACAGGCACCTGCCACAATGCCTGGCCAGTTTTTTTTTTTTTTGCAGTTTTTGGTTAGTGCTGGGTTGAACCTGCCACCTCCAGCATATAGGGCCAGCGCCCTACCCCTTTGAGCCATAGGTGCCGCCCAAGTTTTTCTATTTGTAATAGAGATGGGTCTCACTCTTGTTCAGGCTGGTCTTGAACTCCTGAGCTCAAGTGGTTCACTCACCTTCACCTCCCAGAGTGCTAGGATTACAAGCATAAGCCACCTTACCCAGCCGATTTATAAATTTATTGAAAGAGTATTTAGAATATCTAGTTTAAACAAATTCATGAGGCAATTAAACTAAAAAGCTATTTTAGCTAACTACTATCTTATTTTGTTTCATATGTGTTATGAAACTCAACTAAAAATTGTACTAATATTTTCAGTAAGTTACAAGTTTCACATTCTACATATTCAAATTTATGTTATTTTAGAACATCTAGAAATACTGTAATTTTTAGAATAAATTAATATTCATTCTAGAATTCACAAGAGAGTTGACACCTACCTAAAAAATCAATTTTTACAGCAAGAAAAGTGAAACAATTACCATGATAAATACCTTGTTTGTGGGCCAGAACTTTGTGTTTGTGCAACAAGAATTGGAGTTACCTCTCGACTATTTCCACTCTGTGAGAAGACAGATTTTGTTCCAGTTTGGCCAATTCTGGCAACAGACTGTAAAACATAAAAAGTCTATGGTTTGTGAATTATGAATGCACTATAAATAATAAAAGATACCACAACGCTCCCATCTATATTTGCCTAATAAATGAGCTCACAACATATACTGTCACCATAAAACACAAATTATTAGTATCATTATTTATGTTATTATTTTTAAAAATCCAATTATTTAACAAATTCTGAGGACATTGATCTTTTGAGTTATTTCTTTAGTTTTTCTAATCTTTCATTAACTGGTCTCTGCTTGTTTGGGAAAAAAAAATCTTTGCCTGGCTCTTCTGTCTTCTCTAATTTATTATTCTCTTATTGCTATCTATTTTCACCAACTAGCTTCTTTATAATCATCTATGACTACTGTATCAGTAGAACTTTTTGTGGGGGCTATCAGATGATTTTCTTCGAAACTCACTGTTACCCTAATATCCTGTATATAATTCTCAAATTGCAAATCACAAATAATCACTTTCTCACCAGATACAAAAGCCTTATTTTGAATTTTCCTGTATTCAATATCATTGGTCATCCCCTTCTTTTTGAAATTTTGTATTACTTTCAAAACATTATGCAATCTTGATTATTTGTCCTACCAACTCGCTTGCTGGTCTCTTGTCATTCCATGGTATTAAATTAGGTATACTCTGTGCTCCTTAGTGATTCTTTCTTTCCCTAGCAGAGCTGGGCCAGTTTAACAGCTTCGATGATTACTTTTATCATTAGCCTATATTGTTTTCTTACATAACTAACTATTCAGTAAATGTTTTTATCTAATCTACCATGGCCTCAAAAATCAAACTTCATAATCCTTCCACATTCTTCCTCAAATTGAAATTTCCACATTTCACCCATGGGACAAAACTTAAAGTCAACTTGGACCCTTCATTATTCCTCAAATAACTATGTACACTGAACTTACCACTTGGTTTGATAATTTTTAAGTGATACTACATGTAGATTTACATGTATAACTTTTCTGAGAATGTCTTGTAATAGGATAAGAAGAGAACAGAGGTAGAAGAGGATGAGACAGAAACTGGCTTTTATTATTTGGGCACTAAAATCAGATACCTGTTCACTGCCTAATTTGTCTTTGGTTGTTATGGCTCTTCTGGTTTGGCCTATTTCACTCGGGACGCTAGTTACCATTCTATTATGACTTCTTCAGAACTGCAATAAATTAACTTCCACAGTTATATTTCATTCTCATAACAATAGCAGGTGGTTCCCATTTTTTAAAAATCAGGTGGAAAACAAGCTATACATAAACGACTTTGCAGTCTCTTTTTACTACTTTTGGAGCTCTATCATGCTCAAAGAAAAGAAAATACTTTTTGCAGACTCTATGGACATTCAGGAGTAAAAGGGTAAAAAACAACTAAGAAAAAACAGGTTTCTAGGAAGGTAAAGGGGCTACCTCAGTTATTCAAATTTTAGTATAACTTATTTAGCTTGCATGTCTTGAACATCCATTAATCACGGCAATGAGCTATTTTAAATACATAACCTAATTCAATTATCACAGAAGATATTCTGTGCTACAGATATGCTTTAAAGGCATGTACTTTGGCCTCTACTGCCATAAATTATATAAAAGTACATTATAAAAGAGCCTCAGGTGGTGCCTATGGCTCAGTTAGTAGGGCGCTGGCCCCACATACCAAGGGTGACGGGTTCAATCAAACCCGGCCTGGCCAAACTGCAAACAAAAAAATAGCCGGGCGTTGTGGCGGGTGCCTGTAGTCCCAGCTACTTGGGAGACTGAGGCAAGAGAATTGCCTAAGCCCAGGAGTTGAAGGTTGCTGTGAGCTGTGTAAAGCCACAGCACTCTACCAAGGGCAATAAATGAGACTCTGTCTCTACAAAAAAAAAAAAAAAAAAAAAGAAAGAAAAAAAAGAAACTTGTTGCAGTATTTACTGCAGAGACCTCATCAAATATTTTTCATTTTACTACACATCTAAGATCCACTAAAAAAAACTTATTGTTAGAAATATCTGTCTTTACTTGACCAAATTTTTTTCATGTAATTATTAGAGCTATTAAAAAAATATACACGGTGGTGGGGAAAATCAAAAACTATGACAGACATAATTTCTATTATTTATATTCAAGGGAATAGAAATCATTTTGCTAAAAAAAGGAAATTAAAAGTAAAAATATGAATGTTTATTTATAACTACCAAGAAGCAATGACAATAATAACATTCTCTAAGATTTGTTATAGATCATCAAGTCTAAGGCAAAACCAATTATGCAAATTAATCAATAGATTCTTTCTGAATTACCTTTAGCAGACTGAATTTTTTTTTATCTTGTTGAATGTTTCCTTTGCTGTACAAAAGCTTTTTTTTTTTTTTAATTTATTGTTGGGGATTCATTGAGGGTACAAGAAACCAGATTTCATTGATTGCATTTGTCAAGTCAAGTCCCTCTTACAATCATGTCTTGCCCCCAAAAGGTGTGACACACACCAAGACCCCACCCCTCTCCCTCTGTCATTCTCTCTGCTAATCCCTTCCCCATAGCAGACTGAATTTTTTAAAAAATTGCTTTAATCAATACCAAAACTGCATTTTACATAGAAAGTACCTTTTTTGAAGGGGCTCCGGTGGATGGCACGTCAATTACAGAAGGTGTATTAGTGTAGTTTTGTAAATAGGATCCATCTCCAGGACTTGGGGTTTCTAATGGCAAAATCCCAAAACTGAGAAGAGGTTGAAATCAAGGTGTCAAAAAGTCATCAAGGCATATATAAAGCAGCAGTATACTTAAATTAGAAGGTCTAAAAGGAAGAGAATGGCAAATCAGTCTTGGGGACAGTGAGGATCTGAGGGGCAGATTAAAAATATGCCATCTATGTAGACTATTCTACCTACCATAACTAAAATTAAAAAGAAAAAAGCAAACTGGGAATTAAATTGAGTAACAACTACTGATTTTTGGAGATGTGTTAGAAATAAAGAAGAGTGGTTTTATTATAGCTAAAATATAGATGATCAAATCACTTTAAGTTTTTGGAATTTATGGGTTTTAGACTCAATTATGGAGAAAACGTCTCTAGAGACCATTGGATGATTAACAACTCGCTAAAATCTCATGGTTGGGGTGGCACCTATGGCTCAGTGAGTAGGGCACCAACCCCATATGCCAAGGGTGGCAGGTTCAAACCCAGTTCCAGCCAAACTGCAACAAAAAAATAGCTGGGTGTTGTGGCAGGCGCCTGTAGTCCCAGCTACTTGGGAGGCTGAGGCAAGAGAATCACCCAAGCCCAGGAGGTGGAGGTTGCTGTGAGCTGTGATGCCATAGCACTCTACCGAGGGTGATAAAGTGAGGCTGTGTCTCTTAAAAAAAAAAAAAAAAAAAAAAGAATCTCATGGTCGTGTCATTTTAGTAGCTCCCTGGTCCTGGGACCCCATTCATTGTGTCTGTTTTAGCATGTAATTTTTTTATGTTGATATTTATGGATATGTATGCTATGGACTGGGCTCTTGTATTTATGCATACATATACTTCTAATAGTTTGCACAAAATATTTAATATTGATAGATGTCAATACTTCCCCCATGTTTTGAAAAATAGCACTTTTCACAGTAAGCAACACTGCTCAGAGTATATCATGAGCATACTAACATTTCAAAGGGTTTACTGGTACACTGGTATCCACTGGTGCACAGCCATAAAGACAGTGTCTCTTTTTTTATTTTTGGAGACAGTCTCACTTTGTTGCTCCTGCTAGAGTTCAGTGGTGCCATCATAGCTCACCGCAACCTCAAACTCCTGGGCTCAAACGATCCTTCTGCCTTAGCCTCTCAAGGAGTTGGGACTATTGGTGCATGCCACTGCATCAGGCTAATTTTTATATTTTTAGTAGAGAGGGTCCTCACTCTTACTCAGGTTGGTCTCAAACTCTGAGCCTCAAGTAATTCTCCAACTGTGGTCTTCCAGAGTGCTAGGATTACAGGTGTGAGCCAACTTGCCTAGATGACAGTATAATGTATATACTACCTAATTAAGGCATGTTTAAGAGTTAATTTATTTATTTATTTGTTTGTTTATTTTGAGAGAGTCTTACTCTGTTGCCCTGGGTAAAGTGCCATGGCATCTAAGGTGACCAGACATCCCGCTTTTGGTGGGATAGTCCCAATTTTTAACAATTTGTCCCATGTCCCCCAGCATTTTAAAAAAGTCCCGATTTTTGGAAAGAATGCACAACAAGCTAGGGAACGGCGGGAGAATGGGAAGGGAATATATAAGGTTTTTAGTTGCCATGTGGCTATTTCGCCAGGATATGAGTTTTATATTATTTTTGTTAATTTTATCATGTTAAACTTTAATAATAACAAATAATTGTTGAGAACTTATTATCAAAAACTGCTTATCAAAGTTTGCATTGTTGATCAGTTGTTAGAATTCGACCACCATTGTTTGGACTTAATGAACAATGGCATTTTTTGGCATTGGCAACAACGAAAACATTTTGTAACTGTCTGTCAGATGATATACATTGTACTGCGTGCTAGTGCTAGTTAAACAAGTGATGTCAACAAATCAGCTATTCAGATAATTTAAGTAATTTATTTATTTCATGAATTTAGCAGACAGTACTTGTATTATTTATATTTTATAGTGGCGGCAAAAACTCTAGCGCCGACCTTGAAAGTTATACTTACTACTTACGAGTTATCATTTTTTTTTTTTTTTTTTTTTGAGACAGAGCCTCAAGCTCTCCCCCTGGGTAGAGTGCCGTGGCACCACAGCTCACAGCAACCTCCAACTCCTGGGCTCAAGCGAGTCTCCTGCCTCTGCCTCCCAAGTAGCTGGGACCACAGGCGCCCGCCACAACACCGGCTATTTTTTGGTTGCAGCCGTCATTGTTGTTTGGCGGGTCCGGGCTGGGGATTCGAACCCGCCACCTTCGGTGTACGTGGCTGGCGCCCTAGCCTGTTGAGCTATAGGCGCCAAGCCACGAGGTATCATTAGTAAAAAAAAATATTGATAAGGAAAAGGTTAAATTTTGGGCATCAGCAAAAATCATAATAGAGAACAAATGTTTAGAAATATTTCATCATTTTGAAACAAACCATGTTCCATACAATAATGCACTAAAAATTGTGGGATACGCACTGTCCTTACCAGGAACTAACGCTGCAAATATGTTTTTTTCTATGGTAAACAAAGTGTGGACATCAGAAAAATCACAATTAAGTGTTGAGACATTAAGTGTTAAGTCATTTTATGTGTGAAATATAATTTAACAAATTCTTGTGAAAATTTTTGTGACCTTGGCTTGGTGCCTGTGGCTCAAGTGGCTAAGGCGTCAGCCACATACACCTAAGGTGGCAGGTTTAAATCCAGCCTGGGCCTGACAAACAACAATGATGGCTGCAACCAAAAAAAATAGCCAGGCATTGTGGCAGGCGCCTTTGGTCCCAGCTCCTTGGTAGGCGGAGGCACAAGATCCACTTGAGCCCTGGAGTTGGAGGTTGCTGTGAGCTATGATGCTACAGCACTCTATCCAGGGGGGCAGCTTGAGGCTCTGTCTCCAAAAAAAAAAAAAAAAAAAAAATTCATGACCTTTTAAATAATGACAGCAATCTACTAAAAAAAATTCACTCAAATGAGAACTATGCCAAAGAATAATACTATACATAATTTTTTAATGTATTGTATTTGTAAATTGTACTTATGTTGAAATTAAAAATATATATTACAATACTATTTTTGCATTCTAAGAAAATTTTTGTTGCTCCATATAGACCAAATTTTTAATTAAGACACTCCCCCGCCCAATGGTGTCCCGCTTTACCACTGTTAAAATCTGGTCACCTTAATCATAGCTCACATCAATCTCAAACTCTTGGGCTCAAGTGATCCTCTTGCCTCAGCCTCCTGAGTAATTGGGACTATAGATGCCTCCCACAAAACCTGGCTAATTTTTCTACTTTTTAGCAGAGACAGGGTCTCACTCTTGCTCAGGCTGGTCCTTCAACTCCTGAGCTCAAGTCCTTTACCCACTTCAGCTTCCCAGAGTGCTGGGATTATAGGTGTGAGCCACTGCACCTGGCCATGTTTGAGAGTTTTAAAAATTTCTCTAATATTTAATATTAACTCTTTATCACATTTGCTATGTTTCTTTTAGTTCATTTTCTGAAAACAAAATGCCCCTATTTACAGAGTGACTTAGGAAGTTGCTATTCACATTAACTTATGTTATTAATATTATGAATTATTATAAGATCACTGAGTATTTTGGGCACATTTTAAAGTATCTTTTATTTGACTTACCTTGGGGTTAATGGGCTAAGAGCAGTTGATCCTCCTAATAAACTTCGACCAGTTTTTGGTTTATTTTGAACCTGTTTAGATAATATGGAAGTTCCTGTTCCAAGAGGGACAGTATCAGGTGAAATTACAGCTGAATCAATATAAGACACTGAGGAATCTGTATTCAAGGAGTACTTTGAATTGGAAGATTCTAAATTCAGTCTGTTTAATTCCTGAAACAGAAAATTTCTATCATGTCATTTACAATATATTATTTAGCTCAGATCATTCTTTGCAGTTTTCGTGATATTTTAATCACTAAAGTATGATATACTTACAATTGTGTCCTGGGGTGTTTCCATAAGAACTGTGTCAGGCTGTCTGTGAGATAAACTATGACTAGATACTAGTGTTGTGCAAGAGTTGGGCACACAATTGCTAAAGTTCTGTAAAGATGTTAATTTAAATGTTTGGTCAGGATCTGGCTTTTCACCTGCAAAGAGAAAAAAAAGTTTGCCACTGAGAAAATGAGGAATATATATTTTTTGAGTATACTAAATCAGTAGAAATAAGACCTTACCCAGAGTTTTAAAAATGCTCTTGTCCACTTCTTTCTTTTTTTACTTTTTCTTTTTGAGACAGAGTCTTACTGTTGCCCAGGCTGGAGTGCAGTGATGCAGACTGCATACCTCACTGCAGGCTCTAACTCTTGAGTTCAAATGATCCTCCTCCTTCCTCAGCTTCCAGAGTAATTAGGACTACAAGCGTGAGTCATGAGGCTCAGCTAATTTTTTATTTTAATGCTAGAGAAAGGGTTTCACTATGTTGCCCAGGCTGGTCTCAAACTCCTGGCCTCAAGAAATCCCTCTGCCTTAGCTTCTCAAAGTGCTAGGATTATAGGTGTGAACCACCATGCCTGGCCTCACTTCTGCTAATCAAATTACCACCCCAAAGACCATATATCAACTTTATCATAAAAGTTACCCCTAAAATAAAGCTATACATTTAGGAAATAAACTAAACTATAAGGATGCTAATTTTATTAAAATCCAATGTATTTTATAGGAAAAGCTGAAGTACCTTTTTGTATATAGATAGATATAATAATGTTTTAAAATGGCTCTTTATGCATACTAGAGCATAATAATGACACACTCTCTCCTTTGTCCAGGTATTCTGCTCCAGGCATTGTATTAATTTCCTTAGAAATCTTACTAATTTCTTTTAGTGGAAAACAATTTTGATTAGGGTTAAACATACAACATAAGCTCTTCTAGAAGACACAAAATATTAAAGGGAGATTGGGTAAACAGAAAAAAAACCACTAAATTTTATCTTTGGGGTAGAGTAATGAAAACTCACATTATTCCTGAAATTTACAATTTTAACTTATTTCTTATTCTCAATGTTAACAGTGCTTAGCTTTGCAAAATATTTTTCTTGTGGATGATTTATTTTACTTTCCAAAAAGTAGGGGAAAAAAGAGGAAACTGAGAATCTACCCACTCCCACCCCCACACAAACCTACCTATTTCACATAATGATTCAAAGGGAGACCAGAGGAAAGGATTTAAACTAAGGCTCTTTTGGTAACATTCTGATCCTTTGGCAAGCCGATCTGTCTTGCTATGGAGAGAAACAAATCAATTAAATGAAATACAAACTCCAAAACATTATAAAGAAATTTTTGGTAAGAAAATTAGGCAAATCGTATTTATGTAAGTTCAGAGAGCACTTTTCTTGATGCTTCCCTAAATTATCAATTTTTTCTTTACTATCTTCTAATCTCTTATTATTTAGGACAGTTCAAGGCAAAAGTCAGGTAAAAGCAAATAGGACATGAATTCAAAGAAATGCTAAGAAACTATCACTGCCTTCTTCTTCTGAATATTACCATTACTTTAAATTTCCTGTCAGATACTAGTTTCTGAAGGAGACACAGAAAGCCAAGTGCTCCAGTCTCATTCTTGATTTTTACTGTAACATTCAAATGGTAATTATAAAGATGCATAGTTGACCACCTTCCTACATTGACCACCTTCTTAAGTTGATCTAATTTTCAGACCAGATAGGCACCATATGTACATATAAGTACAGTAGACTTAGTTCCTTATATTAACCACTTCTATATATGGACAAGTTTGTTACACTTCTTAGGTGGTCAATTTACATAAGTTCTATAGTATTTTCTTCTTTAGCTCCCAAATAAAAGCCATTCTTTCCAACATGTTGGAGCCTCATAAAAATTTTTTTTAAAAATTAAAGATAATAGGGAGGAGCCTGTGGCTCAAAGGAGTAGGGCGCCAGCCACATGTATCAGAGGTCGTGAGTTCAAACCCGGCCCCGGACAAAAACTGCAAAAAAAATAGTTGGGCCTTGTGGTGGGAGCCTGAAGTCTCAGTTGCTTGGGAGGCTGGGTCAAGAGAATCACTTAAGCCCAAGAGTAGGAGGTTGCTGTGAGCTCTGATGCCACAGCACTCTACTGAGGGTGACAAAAAAAAAAAGTAAAGATAATATTAATCAATGAATATAGAAGTCATTACCTCTGTCCTCAGTCCCCTTTTTTATAAAACCTTCTCTGATGAAAGTCTCTTCTATAGAGATGACAAATAAATCTACTTTCCTGATTTCAAACTTACTTTTCCTCTGCCTACTGGCATTTTAATCTAGTTAACTTCCTTATCTTAAGTTCAAAATTAAGTTCATCTTTTCTGCCTAAATCTGTTTTTCCTCATTATTTTTGTGCAATTTAAGGGTATCACTATTCCTATAAGTTCACAGACTCAATACTCCTAGAGATAGCACTGATTCATTCTTCTTTCTTGACCTTCATAGCCAGTCAGAAGTCTTAATTCATGTACTTTCATTTTATCTTTGGCATAAAGTTCCCTCTTCTTCACTGTTATGATTCCTTATTGCTTCTCATCTAAACTATTAATAGACCCCAGTTAATACCTCATGTTTCTTTTTATCTGTTCATTTCAGGCTATAAAGGTACTTCTCTCTTACAGTATTAACCATACATAGTCTATTTATTTTTTCATGCATTCTGTCTTATAACTTATTATAAGTTTTCTGAGGACAGGGAATTTGGTCTTTTTCATTTTTATATCACCTCTTTCCTGTTTTCAAGTAGCTTGTAAAATTTAACACAAAACAAACACTTTTATTAATAAATTTAAAAGTTGCATTGAGGGGGCTGTATGATTTATTTAAATGACCAGAAAAGATGTAAACATTGATTTAAGCAAGGTAAAACAATTTATTCAGAGTAAATATTCTGGAAATGTAAGAGGTGGTCCTTTGTGATAAAAAATTTTTCCAATATTATTTAAATGATAATTGTATTTTCTTCTTACGTTAGCAAAAGAAAAATCCTCTCAAATTTTTGGCAAGTTGGCAAGGCTAATATTTATAATGAGGCATGACCTACTTAATAGACCATAAGATACAAGACATTTAAATCAAAATTAGCGTCTGCTAAGAGATCAGATATATATACACAAATAGATACATGTATAAATTATACAAGAGTAACCTAGGGAAGAAGCCAGATGTGGAATTATAATAATCTAGAGTGGGAGATAAAACCTTGAATTATTCAATAGAGAAAATAAATGGGGACAGACAGAATTTTTCTTAAAAAAATTTTTTTAAGAAAATTAAAACGCTTAGGGTACTATTAAATTTAGACAGAAATTTTTACTAAAATTGGGTGGCTAGGACACAAAATCAAGCCAGGAGTTTCCCAAAGAATAGGGGTAAGAAAATCTATTTGTATGGTATTAGGAAGAAATAAAGTTACTTTAGGAATCAGACCCAGTATCAGTTGTATTCTAAAAAAGTCTCATGTGTTATAGCAGACAAAAAGACTAAAAAGGCTATCAAAATGTCTATCAAAAATATAGAAAAGAAAATTTAACATCCTTAGCTACAAAGCCTTATGTATGTGTTGAGATTACTGGGTATAATACTGGTCAAAAGACAGGAATATGATGGCTAAAATGAAAAGCCAGTTTGGGGGCAGGGTTGTTCCATTTTTGGTAGTCAATGTCTTAATCTTTTTTCTTTTTTTTTTTTTTTTGAGACAAAGTCTCAAGCTGTCACCCTCAGTAGAGTGCTGTGATGTCACAGCACACAGCAACCTCAAACTCTTGGGCTTAAGTGATTCTCCTGCTTCAGCCTCCCAAGTAGCTAGACCACAGGTGCCTGCCACAGCACCCGGCTATTTTTTGGTTGTAGTTGTCATTGTTGTTTATCAGGTGTGGGCTGGGTTCAAACCCACCAGCTCTGAGGTATGTGGCCAGCTTTCTAGGCTGCTGAGCTGCAGGCGCCGAGCCAACCTTTTAATCTTTATGATGAATAAAAGTAACTCATTCATAATCCTTGGATAGGGAAAAAAACCTTTGTTTTTCATGACTTACTATTGCATATGTATGTATGTGTATGTATGCACATACCACATACCCTCCAGAGGACCTGATTCAACTGCACTTTTGAAAACTTTATTAGTAATTTTATTTAAAAATAATTAGTAATACATATACAGTCACATGCCATACAATGACATTTTGGACAACAATGGACAGTATACATGATGGTAGTTGCATAAGATTAAAATACTATATGTCGAGGGTTCTGTTCCCTGCCCCGCACCCCAGCCAGCTAGTGTCCGCTGCACCTCTCGGCCCAGACATCAGTAGACCTCTCCAAAATGCCATCTCAGATGGAGCACGCCATGGAAACTATAATGTTCACATTTCACAAATTTGCCAGGGATAAAGGCTATTTAACAAAGGAGGGACTCAGAGTGCTCATGGAAAAGGAGTTCCCGAGATTTTTGGAAAATCAAAAAGACCCTCTGGCCTTAGACAAAATAATGAAGGACCTGGACCAGTGCTGAGATGGCAAAGTGGGCTTTCAGGGCTTCTTTCCCCTAATTGCAGACCTCATATCGTGTGCAATGACTATTTTGTAGCACACCTAAAGCAAAAGGGAAAGAAGTAGGCAGAACGGAGCAATTACTCTGCCCTGAAAAGTGTTCTCCCAAAGGATTGCTTCAAACATCTGCCCCACAGCTTCTCCCTATATAAAGATTTCATGAGCAGATCAGGATCCTTAGAATATATACAAATAAAATCCAACTCCCATTTGTCAATTAGAGAAGAAAAAGTTAATTAAATGCCAGATAAGGTTTGTTTTTTACATTGTTTGCATCCCCTTGCCCTCAATAAACATAATCCTTA
The DNA here is from genome assembly GCA_963575145.1 of Galago senegalensis. Classification (NCBI taxonomy): domain Eukaryota; kingdom Metazoa; phylum Chordata; class Mammalia; order Primates; family Galagidae; genus Galago; species Galago senegalensis. The sequence continues at coordinate 19,397 of CAUYTI010034612.1, forward strand.
TTTTAGTTCCAAAAAAATAAATAAATAAAATACTATATGTTTCTTTTCTTTGATATTGGTACAGTTCTATATTTTTATTATGGTGATAGTTATACAAGGAAGATGCTGTGAGCTGTGATACCACAGCACTCTACTGAGGGTGATAAAGTGAGACTCTGTCTCTAAAAAACAAAAACAAAAACAAAAACTTTATTTTGTAATAAAGAAAAGAAAAAAGAAACATATGGTATTTTATACTTTTTCTTTCTGTATCTTTTCTTTGTTTAGATTTGTCTAGATATACAAATACCACTGTGTTACAACTGCATATGGTGTTCAGTACAGTAACAAGGTATAGCCTGGGTTTGTAGCCTAGGAGCAATAGCCCATACCATATAGCCTAAGTGTGTGGTAGGCTATCCCATCTATGTTTGTGTAAGCATATTCTATGATGTTTGCAATGAAAAAAATCACCCATGGGTGGCGCCTATGGCTCAAAGGAGTAGGACTCTGGCTCCATAGGCCGGAGGTGGCGGGTCAAACCTAGCTCCGGCCAAAAACTGCAAAAAACAAACAAACAAACAAAAAAAAAACCCCAAAGAAAAAAAGAAAAAATCACCCAAGGACGCATTCTCAGAATGTACCCCCATCATTAAGTAATACATGACTCTAAAGCATTTTTGAGATTTTATTTATTTTTGAGACAGAGTCTTACTATGTCACCCTTGGTAGAGTGCTGCGGCATCACAGCTCACAGCAACCTCAAATTCCTAGGCTGAAGTGATTCTTTTGCCTCAGCCTCCCAAGTAGCTGGCACTACAGGTGCCCACCACAACATCTGGCTATTTTTTGGTTGTAGTTGTCATTGTTGTTTGGCAGGCCCGGGCTGGGTTTGAACTCTCCAGCTCTGATGTATGTGGCTGGCACCCTAGCATCTGAGCTACAAGCGCACAGACCATTTTTTGTCATTTTCTTTTTGAGACAGAGCCTCAAGCTGTGAGGCTATTTTTTTGGTTGCAGCTGTCATTGTTGTTTGGCTAGCCCAGGCTGGATTTGAACCCGCCAGCTCAGGTGTAAATGGCTGGTGCCTTAGCCGCTTGAGCCACAGGCGACAAGCCATTTTTGTCATTTTAATACTTTCTTTTTAAAACTTTATTTTGGGCTTGGCGCCTGTGGCTCAAGCGGCTAAGGCGCCAGCCATATACACCTCAGGTGGTGGGTTCGAATCCCCATCCCGGGCCTGCCAAACAACAATGATGGCTGCAACCAAAAAATGGCCAGGCGTTGTGGCAGGCACCTGTAGTCCCAGCTACTTGGGAGGCTGAGGCAGGAGACTCACTTTAACCCAGGAGTTGGAGGTTGCTGTGAGCGTGATGCCATGGCACTCTACCCAGGGGGATAGCTTGAGGCTCTGTCTCAAAAAAAAAAAAAAAAAAACAACTTTATTTTGGGGGCAGGGCCTGTGGCTCTGTGTGTAGGGCACTGGCCCCATATACCGAGGTTTGAACCTGCCAAACTGCAACAAAAAAATAGCTGGGCGTTGTGGTAGGCACCTGTAGTCCTAATCCCAGCTACTCGGGAGGCTGAGGCAAGAGAAGCCTAAGCCCAAGAGCTGGAGGTTGCTGTGAGCTGTGACACCATTGCACTCTACTGAGGGTGACAAAGTGAGATTCTGTCTCTAAAAAACAAAAACTTTATTTTAGAATATTTTTAGACTGATATAAAAGTTGTAAAAATAGTACAGAGTAATGTACCCCACACTCAGCTTCCCTCAATAACAACATCTAATATAAACTTGGAAACTGACATCAATATAATATTGTGAACTAAACCACAGTGCTTACTTGGATTTTAGCAGTTTTCACATGCACTCATTTGTGTGTGTAGTTTTATAAAATTTTATTACATTTACAGATTTGTATAACCATCACCATAATCAAAATATAGAACTGTACCAATATCAAAGAAACTTCTTCAATTACTCCTTTATAGTTGCATTCTCATACTAATCCTAATCTGAGAAACACTAATCTGCTCTCTATCACTATAATTTTTTTTTTTTTGAGACAGACTCTGTTGCCTCAGGTATAGTGCATCATACCTCAAACTCCTCAGCTCAACTGATCCTCCTGTCTCAGCCTCCTGAATGGCTGGGACTACAGGTGCCCACTGCAACACCCGGCTCATTTTTCTAGTTTTAATAGATCTTGGGTATTGGTCTTGCTTAGAGTGGTCTCAAATCCCTGAGCTCACACAATCCTTCTGCCTTGGCCTCCCGGAGTTCTAGATGTTTATAGACATAAACCACTGTGCCTAGTCTATCACTCAAATTTTATCACATCAATAATATAATATACAGAGAATTATATAGAACGTAAACTTTTTTTGTTGTTGTTTTGAGACAGAGCCTCAAGCTGTCACCCTGGGTAGAGTGCTGTGGCATCACAGCTCACAGCAACCTCCAACTCCTGGGCTCAAGTGGTTCTCCTGCCTCCAACTCCCAAGTAGCTGGGACCATAGGCACCCGACACAACACTGGCTAGTTTTTTGTTGCAGCCATCATTGTTGTTTGGTGGGCCCAGGCTGGATTCAAACCCGCCAGCTCAGGTGTATATGGCTGGTGCCTTAGCAGGTTGAGCCACAGGTATTGAGCTGAGAATGTAGACTTTTGAGACTGGCTTTTTTATTTGCCATAATGTCCTTGAGATCCAATGTATAGTACTGATACATCCAAATTATTTTATGTATCGATACTATAGTATATTCCTTTTTATTGCTGAGCAGTAGTCCACTGTAAACTAGTTCATCCATTTGCCCACTGAATTTGGATTCTTGCCACTTTGGGGTGTTTACAAATACAGCTGCTATGAACTTTTGTGTACAGGTATCACTTTACATTCCCACCAGCAATGTATGAGGATCCTATTCTCTGCATTCTCACTAGCACTTATTATTGTCAGTTTTTATTTTAGCTATTCTAATAGGTATATATTGCTATCTAATGATGGTTTTCAATTGCCTTTCCTTAATGGCTAATGATTTGGTCATTTTTCGCCTGCTTACTTACCATCCATATTATCTTCTTTGGTGAAGGCTCCATTCAAGTATTTTGCCCATTTTCTAACTGAACTTTTTATTTAGTTAGTTATTTGAATTTTGAGACAGAATCTTGCTGTCACCTAGGCAAGAATGCAGTGGCATTATCATAGTTCATGCCAACTTCAAACTCCTGGGCTTGAGTGATCCTCCTGCTTCAGCCTTCCAAGTAGCTGGGAATACATATGCCCAATGGGTACCACCATGCCTAACATGCCAGTTTTTTCTTTTATGTATTTTGTATACTGTCTTATGGGTGTCATGTCTAAAAATTCTTTGCCTAACCCCAGGTCACAAAGATTTTCTTCTATAGTTTCTTCCAAAAGCCTTACAGTTTTATGTTTTGGTTTTTTTTTAACTTAATTTTTTTTCTTTTAGAGACAGTCTCACTTTATCACCCTCAGTAGTGCTGTGGCGTCACAGTTCACCAACTCTCCTGGGCTTAGGCGATTCTCCTGCGTCAGCCTCCTGAGTAGCTGGGACTACAGGCACCCGCCACAACACCTGGCTATTTTTTTTGTTGCAGTTTGGCCAGGACCAGGTTTGAACTCACCACCCTTGGTATATGGGGCTGGGGTCCTACCCACTGAGCCACAGGCGCTGCCCACAGTTTTATGTTTTACATTTGACGTTTAGGTCAAGCTTCATTTTTCTTGCCTACTAATGTTCAATTGCACCATATCATTATCTGTTAAAAAGGATATCATTCCTCCATTAAATGTTTTTTGCTTTTGTCCAAAGTCAATTGGCCACTTGAGATGCTGTTTTCAATTCTTTTTGGCCTGTACCCAGAAGTGGATTTGCTGAATTATATAATAATTCTATTTTTAATTTTTCAGAGGATTTTACTATTATTTTTATATATCACTAGATTTATTTGATTTGCTTTTTTTTTTTTTAAGAGACAGAATCTCACTTTATTATCCTAGGTAAAGTACCATGGTGTTATAGCTCACAACAACCTCCTATTCTTGGGCTCAAGCTATCTTCTTCCCTCAGCCTCCCAAGTAGCTGGGACTACAGGTGCCCGCCACAACACCCAGTTATTTTTTGCTGTAGTTGTCATTGTTGTTTAGCAGGCCCAGGCTGGGTTCCAATCCACTAGACCCAGTGTATGTGGCCGGTGCCCTAAACACTGAGCTACAGGTGCCAAGTCCAGGGTCTTGCTCTTGCTCAGGGTGGTCTCAAACTCGTGAGCTTAAGCAATCCACCGGCTTCAGCCTCCCAGAGTGCTAGGATTATAGGTGTGAGCCACTGGGCTCAGCCCTGATTTGCTAATATTTTCTTGAAGATTTTTGTGTCTATGTTCAGAAGGAATACTGATCTATAGTTTTCTATTTGTAGTACAGTATTTTCTTTTGGAATCAAGGTAATGTTGGCCTTAGAAAGTACTAGCATTTTTCTTGAAAAGATTATGTAGAATTGGAGATATATTAAAATATCTTGTACAAAAACAGAATATGATGTAAGTATTGTGTAACGCAATAGGTGAGACTATAATTAATAATTATTATACATTTTATACTATTTTTTGTAGAGACAGGGGTCTTGTATGTTGCCTCAAGAGATATTCCCACTTCAGCTTCCCAGACTGCTGAGATTATAGGTCTGAGTCACTGTGCCAGGCCAATGTATTATATATTTTAAAATAACTAAAAGCATGGAATTAGAATGTCCCTAATACAAAAAAACAATAAATGCTTGATGTGATAGATACCTCAATTACCCTGATTTGACCATTATACATGATATGCCTGTATCAAAATACCACCTATATCCCATAAATATATACCACTATCACGTACTCATAGTAATTAAAAATTTCTTTCATAATGTTAGGATTATTCAGATTTCTATTTCTTGGGTGAGTTTTGATAGCATATGGTTTTCAAGGAGTTAGTCCATTTCATCGCAGTTGTCAAATTCATGTACATGGAGTTCTTTTAAGTTTTCAGCATCAGATCCTTTTTTTTCTTTTTTTTTGAAACAGAGTCTCCCTATGTTGCCCTCAAAGAGTGTGTGGCATCACAGTTCTTGGGCTTAAGTGACTCCCTTGCCTCAGCCTCCTAAGCAGCTAGGACCACAGGCATCTGGCCATTTTTTGTTGCAGTTGTCATTGTTGTTTTAGCTGCTACAGGCTGGGCTCGAACTCACCACCCTCGGTGTAATGTGGCTGGCGCTATAACCACTGTGCTATAAGCGCTGACCCTCAGAATCAGATCCTTTTAATATCTTCAGGTTCTTTAATTCCTAAGTAATTTGTATCTTCTCTCTCTCAGGTCAGTATTAGTAGAGTTTTTTATAAGTTTTTATTGACTTTCCAAAGAACTAGCTTTAGGTTTTAGGTGATTTAGGTGATTTTTCTCTACTGTTTTTCTCTTTTTAATTTCACTGATTACAATTTTTCCTCCTTTCTGTTACACGGATTTATTTTGCTCTTCTTCTTTTTTTTTTTTTTTTCTTTAAGACAGAGCCTCAAAAGCTGTCACCCTGGGTAGAGTGCTGTGGCCTCATAGCTCACAGCAACCTGCAACTCCTGGGCTCAAGCGATTTTCCTGCCTCAGCCTCCCAAGTAGCTGGGACTACAAGTGCCTACACCCTCCCAGCTATTTTTTGGTTGTAGTTCTCATTGTTGTTTGGCAGCCCCGGGCTGGATTTGAACCTGCCAGCTCATGTGTAGTGGTTGGAGCCTTAGCCACTGGAGCTACAGGCGCTGAGTCTATTTTGTTCTTCTTTTTCTAGTTTCCTTTGGCAAAAGCTTAGATGATTGATTTGAAACCTTTTTTTTTTTTTGAGACAGAATCTTACCATGTCACCCTGGGTAGAGTGATGTGGCATCACAGCTCACAGCAAACTCAAACTCTTGGGCGTAAGCGATTCTCTTGCCTCAGCCTCCCAAGTAGCTAGAATATAGGCACCCGCCACAATACCCAGCTATTTTTTTTGTTGCAGATGTCACTGTTGTTTAGCAGGGCTGAGACAGGTTCCAACCTAACCACTGAGCTATGGGCACCTAGCCAAAACTGGTTTTTTATAATATAAGCATTTAGTGCTACAAACTTCCCCTAAGATACCTTTAATTATATCCTACGTGCATATTTAGTTTTTAATATGCTGTTTTATCCTTTTCTTTCAGTTCATTGTATTTTTTAAATTTCCAATGAGACTTTCTCTTTGACCCATAAATTATTTATTTATTTATTTATTTGAGACAGGAGCCTCCAGCTGTCCCCCTGGGTAAAGTGCCATGGCATCACAGCTCACACAGCAACCTCCAACTCCTGAGCTCAAGCAAGTCTCCTGCCTCAGCCTCCCAAGTAGTTGGGACCACAGGCACCCGCCACAATGCCTGGCGATTTTTTGGTTGCAGCCAGCATTGTTATTTGGCGGGCCCGGGCTGGATTCAAACCTGCCACCCTGGGTGTATGTGACTGGTGCCTTAGCCACTTGAGCCACAGGTGCTGAGCCTGACCCATAAATTATTTAGAGGTATATGGTTGGGCCGGCATGGTGGCTCACACCTGTAATCCTAGCACTCTGAGAGGCCAAGGCAGGTGGATCACCTGAGCTTAGGAGCTCGTGACCAGCCTGAGCCAGAGTGATACCCTGTCTTTAAAAATAGCTGGACATTGTGGCAGGCACCTGTAGTCTCAGCTACTTGGCAGGCTGAGGCAAGAGGATAACTTGAGCCCAAGAGTTTGAAGTTGCTGTGAGCTATGAGGCCACAACACTCTACCTAGGGCAACAAAGTGAGACTCTTGACACAAAAAAAAAAAAGAAAGAAAAAAGAAAAGAAAAATGGAGGTATATGGTTTAATTAGTTTTCAAGTGCTGACTGTCCATATATGGCTTTTTTATCATCTATTTTTAACCAAAGAGGAATATTTATCATACCTCATTTTATTTAATCTTCTAAAAGTAATACAGTGGTTTTTTTTTTTCTAAGAATTACTATTTCTACAACATTCTTGCACTATTAAAATTTTGACTTATGACTGGGAGAGGTCACACCTATAATCCTAGCACTCTGGGAGGCTGAGGCAGGTGCAATACTTGAGCTCAATAGTTCAGGACCAGCCTGAGCAAGAGCAAGACCCTGTTTTCACTAAAAAAATAGAAAAACTAGCTGGGCGTAGTGGTGGGTGCCTGAGCCCAGAAGTTTGAGGTTTCTGTGAGGTATGATGACACCCAACACTCTACCTAGGATGACAGAGTGAGACTATCTCAATAAATAAATAAATATAAAATTTTGACTTCTGTCATAAATCCCCCACCTTCCACTTTATATAGTTCCCTCAAACATCTATTTGCCTTTGGAAGTCACTCTATAGAAAATAAAATTTGACATCATCTCCTATCAAGTCTTTCCTAGTTTCCTAGTTCTTCTTAACAAGGAAGACCTGATTATTTTCTCATTTGAACAAAATGCTGTTCAAAATTTATCACAGGTAGGAGGTGGCTTAATCCTGTAACCCATGTGCTGTGGGAGGCTGAGGCGGAAAGGTTGTTTGAGGCCAAGAGTTCAAGATCAACTTGGGCAACATAGTGAGATCCCATCTCTAAAAAAAATAAAAACATTATCTGGGTACGGTGACTAACATCTGTGGTCTCAGCTTTTAGGGGGCTGAGGCAAGGGAAGAACTAATGGTTTGAGTCCTAGGAGTTTGAGGTTACAATGAGTTCTGATCAGGCCACTGTATTCCAGTCTAGACAAACAAAAAACTTACTCTGAATGTGGATAAAGCAACATTCAATGTGCTTTTATCCTATTCTCTCATTTTACAACAACATAGAAGACTTCTATAACCAAATGTATAGGAGTTTTTCCCCCACACACCATGCAGCAGACACCAGCTAGGTGTCCTCTAATTCAACTTTCTTTTATTTTTGAGATAGGGTCTCAAATTACCAACCATGCCCTGCTAAGTGTTTTTTATTTTTTTTTAATTTTTTTAATTTTGGGGTTTTTTTTGACAGGGTCTTACTCTGTCACCTAGGCTGGAATGCAGTGACATGATTTGCTATAACTTCAAATTCTAGGGATCAAGTAATTCTGGCACCTCAGCCTGAGTAGCTGAGACTATAGGCATGCCACCAAGCTCACCTAATTTTTTATTTTTTTGTAGAGACTAGGCCTCACTATGCTAAGATTATAGCTGTAAGCCACCATGCTAGCCCCTCATTCAATTTAATTTTAACTCTATCCACTTGGAGATAGCCTCAAATCCCACAGACAGAAGGATCAGTCCTCAAGACCACACTCTCCTTCAGGGAGGGTGGCAAGACCAGTAACAAGTCTGGGCCTCTGGAACATCTGACCACTTGGCTATAAATCCAGATTCCTGCTCTTTTGCATCCTCACTTCGAAGATGACAAAGAAAAGAAGGAAAAAAGCCTAAAAGGGCCATGGCCATGTGCAACCTATTCAGTGCACGAACTGCACCCGATGTGTTCCCAAAGACAAAGTTATGAAGAAGTTCATCGGCTCGGTGCCTGTGGCTCAAGTGGCTAAGGCGCCAGCTACATACACCTAAGGTGGCGGGTTCGAATCCAGCCCGGGCCCGCAAAACAACAATGATGGCTGCAACCGAAAAAAAATAGCCAGGCGTCATGGCGGGTGCCTGTGGTCCCAGCAACTTGGGAAGCGGAGGCAGGAGACTCCCTTGAGCCCAGGAGTTGGAGGTTGCTGTGAGCTATACCACAGCACTCTACCCAGGGGGACAGCTTGAGGCTCTGTCTCAAAAAAAAAAAAAAAAATAGCTACATGAAAACATTCAATATTCCCCATCATTTTCTTAAGATAAAAGAAGACATTGATCTATATTTACTCCTATTCTTAAGAGTGGTGTCAATGGCTAGATATATCTCTACAGAGCCCCCAAATTCAGCCAAATAATTTATTTTTCAAAAAGATTTTCCAGGGTTTTTTTTTTAACCACTATTCAAATTAGCCTCAACTTATCTTAAAACAGATGCTACTTTGGCTTTTTAGACAAGCAGTCCTCAGTCACTTCTTCCATGACATACAACAGATGACGTTTACACATGTGAAGCACCCCCATAGGCAGTTATGAACAATTCCTAATTATACGTAGTATCTTCACCCACTACTCCTTAACTCCAAAGTATTTCAGAATGAAAAGGGGTAAGAACAATGTTACTATAGTGATAATTTTGAATTCACTCGCCTTTACATTTTTTAATTAAATAAATTTAAACATTATTTATAAAATCATAATTATTCCAACTACCATTGTAGGAAAGCTCTTGGGACACAGTTCAAAATCACTATGACATACTGTATGAAAACTGTTATTCTTTGCTACCAAAATTTGCTTCAAGCCTCTTTATAGAAGGATTGGTATTTAATATTAGAGAAAACAAATTTTACTTTTTTCTTCTTTTTCCTCAGTGGATCACATAAATACACTCTCTTCACCTGAGGTAAAAAAACTAACATGTACACTCAATTATTAGACAGTGTTGCTGTAGCTATTATTATACCATGAAGGCTAATTGGAGAGTCAAAGATGTGATCAACAACTCTATTATTTTCATTATTTTACAGGTTTAATAAGGTCATAGAATCAGAAGATTGTATACTACTCAGCCAAGTGCTAGTTGACAAACATAGATTAGTTTTCTAAACTACAAAGCATTCTCATATGAGATATGCTTTTCTAATAATTTGGATCATTCTTACTTACCAATATACATGTCCCAACAATGAAAGAGTAAAACAAGCTGAATCACCAAATTCAGTAACAATATCATCATGGCTTTTCTGCTTATTAAACACTCCACCAGATAAGATCTGTTCCCCTTCTGCAAGCCTTTAAAACATAAATTTATAGATTTTTAAATATATATATATATATAAAAAGAAGCACTTCACATAAAGACATTCTTTATTACTAATGTATGTCTAAATATGGAGATGAATTTTTTTTAAATTTAGAATAGTGGTAAACCTGTATTTAAAATTATTTGGGAGGCTGGAAATTTACTCTTTTAAAACTTCAGTTTTAAAAAGAGAACCAGTCAAATTTAGTCTCTGAGCAACACATTCATTACTCATGTCCGAAGAACTAGAAGATGATCTTTGTACTAGTTGGGGGTGAGGGTGAATATAAACAGTTCTCCATTAACAAATATGGTAGCCCTTCTTAGTTCTATCTATAATTCCTCTAAATAGGAATCCACACTCAAATTAAATACCAATATATTTTAACTAAAAAGAATATACCTGATAGCCTCAATTATATTAAGATTTAGAAAAGAAACTTGATCAGTACTTCATCTCTGTTGATTATGTTTTCTCTATATAGAAAATCATAAATGTTCCCCAAATGAAAAAGAATGATCAAATTTCACTATATATTTTTAGCACATCAGAGTCTATAACAGTCTGTGCTTTAAAGTACTTGAAAAAGCATCACAATAATCACATGGAAAACTCTCAAGTTTACACAGCCTATCCTGAACACCAAAGGTAGATACGTAAAGTCCTTTTACTGTCAATAGGACTTTTAACTTATTTGTATCTTCCTACTATAAAATCCACAAAATAAATACACATACAGGTTTTTGAGATATTTGTTTAGTCACTTTACCATTATTCCATCTCTAACAGCACACAAAAGAGTTTAACAGAACATAACTCTCTGCATCTCTAGCTGCCTCCAAATACGGAACGGGGCTAGTTGACTTGGTTTAAATGCAACGTACATAAGAAATGCTCCATAAAATGATCTTTTTTTTTTTCTTTTGAGACGGCGCCTCAAGCTATCCCCCTGGGTAGAGTGCCATGGTATCACGCTCACAGCAACCTCTAACTCCTGGGCTCAGCGAGTCTCCTGCCTCAGCCTCCCAAGTAGCTGGGACCACAGGCACCCGCCACAATGCCTGGCCATTTTTTGGTTGCAGCCATCATTGTTGTTTGGCAGGCCCGGGCTGGGGATTCGAACCCGCCACCTTACGTGTATGTGGCTGGCGCCTTAGCCACTTGAGCCACAGGCACCGAGCCCATAAAATGATCTTGAAAGGAAACTAACCATCTAAACTCAAGGGAGCATTAATCTCAAGTGAACTAGCAAATTTTCAAGTTTATTCATATTGGTCTAACATTGAAAGCAAAGGAAAGAAAATAATATTTGTGATCATTTCATAAAGTGATAAGAATTAGTAAGGGAGGGAAGGGGAGGGGGGAGGATGAGTGGAGGGAGGGTTATTAGTGGGACCACACCAACAATGCATCTTACAAGGGTACATGTGAAGTTTACTAAGTGTAGAATATAAATGTCTTAACACAATAACTAAGAAAATGCCATGAAGGCTATGTTAACCAGTTTGATGAAAATATATATATATTTTTTTTTGTGACAGAGCCTTAAGCTGTCACCCTGGGTAGAGTACCATGGCATCACAGCTCACAGCAACCTCCAACTCCTGGGCTTAAGTGAGTCTTCTGCCTCAGTCTCCCAAGTAGCTAAGATCACAGGTGCCTGCCACAACGCCTGGCTATTTTTTTTTGGTTGCAGCTGTCATTGTTTTTTGGCAGGCCCGGGCTGGATTTGAACCTGCCAGTTCAGGTGTATGGGGCTGGCGCCTTAGCCACTTGAGCCACAGGCACCGAGCTGAAAATATTTCAAATTTTATATAAAACCAGCACATTATACCCTGTGATTGCATTAATGTACACAGCCATGATTTAATAAAAAAATTAATTATAACTAAGTATCTCCAGAATTAAATTCTATTATTATCATAATAATGATATCTCCACAACATAAATAATGCCATAGGCAACAGTGTTAACATTCCAAATGTTACTGAAAGAGACAAAAATCTCTCTATCAAGAAAGAGGGAAGAAAGAAAAAGAAAGGGAATCAATCAGATTTAATCAGTCAAAAGAATTTTATCCAAAATTCTACAGTGTGGGTAAAACAAAATTAGCTAGAAAAGATTTTAAAACTTACTTGCTGAGATCAACACAACATTTTGCAAGCAGGTATTTGCACTGCGGTGTAGTACAACTGTGTCCTTTCAAGAGTCTATATGCTTTATATGCCTTTCCTGAGCGGTAATAACAGGTTGCCAGTAAAAACAAGGCTTCTTCTGAGTGTACTAAGAACAGACATTAAAAAAAAAAAAAGTTGGCTATTGTTTATCTGGCAATAAACAAGCTTAGCAAAAAAAGAAAAAACTTAAGCATGCTATTTAACACATAACAGTCTTGTTAATTCAAATTATAGAGAAATATTTTGCTAATATAAAAGTTAGTTTCCCACCTCCTGACTACCTTCTCTCTATAAAGAACCAAGGAAACGATACAGTGAAGATAGTCATAGTATTCTCTGTAAATTCTTAAGAAAAGCAAACACCTCTCTCTTCCACCTTTAGTTAACTAGCAAAACATCTTTTAGGTAATAATTTTCTTTTCTTTTTTTTTTTTTTTGTTGAGACAGAGTCTCACTATGTCACCCTTTGTAGAGAATGTCATGGTGTCACAGCTCTCAGCAACCTCAAACTCTTAGGCCTCAGCCTCCCAGGTAGCTGGGACTACAGGCGCCCACCACAACACCTGGTTATTTTTGGTTGCAGTTGTCATTGTTGTTTAGCTGGCCAAGGCCAGGTTCAAACCTGCCACCCTAGGTATATGTAACTGGTGCTATAACCACTCTGCTACAGGCGCTGAGCCTAAGTAATAATTTTCTAATAAGCTCTTGGGAAGACAAAAGTCAAATTTATTGACAAGAGAAACTGAGGGTAATAATTACCAATCTGAAATAATTTCTACATTTAAAAATTGCATATTGAAAAACACACTTTTTTTTTTTTTTTGAGACTAAGTCTCAAGCTGTTAACCTGGGTAGAGTGCCGTGGTGTCACTCTGCTCACAGCAACCTCAAACTCTTGGACTTAAGGATTATTTTGCCTCATCTTGGTAGAGTGCCGTGGTGTCACACTGCTCACAGCAACCTCAAACTCTTGGGCTTAAGCGATTCTTTTGCCTCAGTCTCCCAAGAAGCTGGGACTATAGGCACCCGCCACAATGCTCTGGCTGTGTTTTTGTTGTTATAGTTGTTATTGTTGTATAGCTGGCCCAGGTTGGGCTTGAACCCACCAGTCTGGGTTTCTGTGGCCAGTGCCCTACCCAGTGAGCTGCAGGTGCTGCCAAAACACTTGTTTCTAACACCAAATACATATCAAATTACATTTAAGATAAAGAAAAAAATTAGAATTATGAATGCCTATACCAATTTAACATTCAGTTGACTTGAACAATAACAAAAATTAAAATGCTGGCCTGGGCGGCACCTGTGGCTCAGTGAGTAGGGTGCCGGCCCCATATACTGAGGGTAGTGGGTTAAAACCTGGCCCCGGCCGAACTGCAACAAAAAATAGCTGGGCATTGTGGCGGGCGCCTGTAGTTCCAGCTACTCAGAAGGCTGAGGCAAAAGAATCACCTAAGCCCAAGGGTCAGAGGTTGCTGTGAGCAGTGTGACACCACAGAACTCTACCGAGGGCGATAAAATGAAACTCTATCTCCAAAAAAAATTTAAAAAGTAAATAAATAAAATGCTGTACAAAGGCAAGAGATGACTTATTCACCAAACTGTCCTCTTTTCTTTATATTAGGAAATGATATCCCTTCTTTCTTTATGTAGTGAGCTGTTTTTCCCCTTATTTATATTACCTCTCTCCCAAACTGACCATCACTGCACTTCTACCCTGAAAACCTCCCAACTAATCCAGGTAAGTCTATAAAGGCAATAAAGGGGATGGAAAGAAAGGAAAACCCACAAATCTATACTTCTAAAAATGGGTTATATAATAACCCTAGAAGGCTCTTTCAAGTGTAGTCCCTGTTCCAGGATCAGCTTGACTTGGAAACATGCTAGAAATGCAAATTCTTGTGGACCAGTAATTCTGGGAGTGGAAGAAGCAATTTGTGTGGTTAACAATCCCTTCAGGTAGTTCTATGGCACACTAAAGTTTGAGAACTACTATTCTAAAGTATAAACTTGTCATAGCTTCCTGAAAAGTTAATTCGATACCAGATTTGAAATAAAACAGTAATTTGAAATTTTACTTATGTTGCATAACCAATAGAACCCTTCTTCTCTAGTTCATCTTAAGATTTTTCATTCTAAAGTTAAAAATAATATACAGGGGTGATGCCTGTGTCTCAAAGGAGTAGGGCACCGGCCCCATATGTCGGAGGTGGCGGGTTCAAACCCAGCCCTGGCCAAAAACTGCCAAAAAAAAAAAATATATATATATATATGTGTGTGTGTGTGTGTGTGTATTTATATATGTGTCTATATATATATATATATACAGTACATGATAAAAAATTTTTGGTGCACGTATGTTAATGGGGTATATAGTAGTATACATACTGCAGATGCAAAAAAATGAATGGTGAGTTCTATTATAGTAGGAACAAATTTTTTTTTTTTTTTGAGACAGAGCCTCAAGCTGTCCCTCTGGGTAGAGTGCCATTGCATCACAGCTCACAGCAACCTCCAACTCCTGGGCTCAAGTGAGTCTCCTGCCTCAGCCTCCGGAGTAGTTGGGACCATAGGCGCCTGCCACAACCCCTGGCTATTACTTGGTTGAAGCCGTCATTGTTCTTTGGTGGGCTCACGCTGGATTCGAACTCACCACCCTGGGTGTACGTGGCTGGCACCTTAGCCACTTGAGCCACAGGCGCCGAGCCCGAAGTGTTTTTCTTTGTTTTTTTTCAAGTTACACAATTTTAAAATGTGCCAAATGGGCTTGGCACCCATTGTTCAGTGGTTAGGGCAGCACCAGCCACATGCACTGGGGCTGGTGGGTTAGAATCCAGCCAGGGCCTGCTAAACAACAATGACAACAATAACAACAACAACCAAAATAGCCAGGAGTTGTGGCAAGTGTTTATAGTCCCAGCTACTTTGGAGGCTGAGGCAAGACAATTGCTTAAGTCCAAGAGTTTGAGGTTCTTGTGAGTTATGACTCCACAGCACTCTACCAAGGATGACATAGTGAGACTATCTCAAAAAAAAAAAATGTGCTAAATGCTTTAAACATACTATCTTACTTTATTTTTCAATTCTAAGACACAATTACTATCTTTATTCCACAGATGAAAAATCTGAGATACTCAGACATTAAAGTGACTTGTCTAATGTTACAAAACTGTATCTATAAGTGATAAGGTAAGGATTTATACCAAAAATGTAGATTCTACATCCATGCTCTTAGCCACAGAATATAGACTCTATTCTAAACAATAATAAAAGTAACTTTTTATGGAAAATGATTAAGTAAATCATAGTGCATAAACCTGAATTAATTCTTACAGCTATTGAAAGTAACATGTAAGAGGACGACACAAATACAAGTAAAGTTCTGGTGACCTGGTGTTAATCAGAAAGATAAAATAAGAAAGTGATATCCAAAATCCTATCAAGTTATAGAAAGTGATGGAGTTCTATATATTGTATTCATTTGTAGAGTTTTATAGAAATTAACAGATTACAAACCTTCTGCATATAGTCGTTCTGCGAGGAAAACTGCATCTCGGTAAGCATAGTGGTTTAGTGCTTGCCATATAGCAGCCTGTAAGTGCAGTAATAAGAACATAAATATACATACATACATACAGAATTTCAAAACATACATACTATCACAGAGCCTTGCCCATAATTCTAAAAATAATATCCCTAATTAAGTGATGAAATCTCAATGCCCACAGAACAAACTCCACAGAGTGTTAGATAAGGCTCTTCAGAGTATGGCTCCAAATATATCTCAATTTACACATTCACCTCCACGAACATTTATTCTTCTGTGCCTCTGTGCATCCATTTCCTTCATCAGGTGATGTCACCAACCTCCTGTTTGTTATAAATGCTCATCCCTAAAGAGCCAGGTTAAATAACATCTATTACATAAAGATTTCTGGGCTGATCTCTAGCCATTTCTTTTCAACATACCTCTTCTAGTAGAGCACTGGCATTATATAACAGTTATTTGTTTATAGGCCTGCCAACTCTCCTAAATTCTTAATAGCAGTGGTCCCCAACCACTTTGTATGATACACCTAAGGGAGATATTTGAAAGTATGTCATCCGCCCATAAAAACTTCCTCACCTATTACCTTTAATGCCACCCAATTCTCACTCACTCAAGGAAGCATACTGGAAAACAAATGAGTAAAGTTATCACTGAAATAGCCTTTACTTTATTCAAATATAATTTCTGTTTTAGAATTATGAAACAAAGTATATATGAGAAAGCACATCTTAAGTAACAATACCTAAAAACACTTAGGCATGTGTATTCACTATGCTGCTTAAGAACTAAAATATTAACCAATATCCTCCAAGCTCCTGTGTGCTCCTTGTTGGTAACATAACTTCTTCCTCCCCTAAAGAGGAAATGCCCCCCGTGAGACATACAGCCCCCCTGAATTTTGTTGATCCTTCTTTTGGTTTTCTTCACAAGTTTATTACATTTGTATATATGATCTCTAACCTTTATTTTTCCCTGTTTTTCAACTTTGAATACAATCATATTATATACGTATATTCTGTTATGACTTGCTTTTATTTATTTATTTATTTTTTTGAGACAGAGCCTCAAGCTATTCCCCTGGGTAGAGTGCTGTGGCATCACAGCTCACAGCAACCTCCAACTCCTGGGCTCAAGTGAGTCTCCTACCTCTGCCTCCCAAGTAGCTGGGACCACAGGCACTCGCCACAATGCCCAGCTATTTTTTGGTTGCAGTCATCATTGTTGTTTGGCAGGCACGGGCTGGATTCAAACCCGCCACCTTAGGTGTATGTGGCTGGCACCTTAGGGCTAAGTTATTGCTTTAAAGAACAAAGATGAGGGTGGCGCCTATGGCTCAAAAGGGTAGGGCGCTGGCCCCATATGTCAGAGATGATGGGTTCAAACCCAGCCCTGGCCAAAAATAAATAAACAAATAAAGGACAAAGATGTCTGCTTGTATAGATATCAATGTCTTTTTCCTACTTTGCATTAATCTGTTCTATTTCACACTGTTTGAGATCATTTATAGATTAAAATTTCTTTCAGAAATCATGGATTTGATTCCATAATTTGTCATTGACTTCTAAATATAATGTCATTCCAAATATTTAAGAAAAAAAGAAAACTGAAATCATACCATATTAAAAGGACTCCTAATCAGTGTGTCTTTTCTATTATTTGGGGAAGAAAGAAGATGAGAAGGTCACTAAATATAAACAGGACATGTTAAGTATGTTTGTTAGATCACGCTATGATTATTCCCTAATTAGAGCCACTTAAACAAAAAAGGGTACCAAATATAAGACAAAACAGCCAGAACTGTCAATAAAATGTTCCATTACATTTGCTGTTGGTAACTCTTCCACATGTCATTAGCCAAGGATCCCATTCCTTTACTACTTCTGATAGCATCTGCCTGTGGTGAATATCAACAACATACTCAGCTATTTATAGTGCAAAGGTATATACAAATTTTTTTTTTTTTTTTGAGACAGAGCCTCAAGCTGTCGCCCTGGGTAGAGTGCTGTGGCATCACAGCTCACAGCAACCTCCAACTCTGGGGCTCAAGCAATTTTCCTGCCTCCAACTCCCAAATAGCTAGGACTACAGGTGCCCGCCACAACACCCAGCTATTTTTCGGTTGCAGCTGTCATTGTTGTTTGGCAGGCCCCGGCTAGGCCCAGCTCAGGTATATGTGGCTGGCACCTTAGCCACTTGAGCCACAGGTGCTGAGTGGATATATACAATTATTGTGTGAAGAAATTTTTTTTCCTGATCTGGCATAATTTACCATGGATGAATGAGTTTCCCTGGAAGCTGGGAATGATGTATTACTAGTTTTAAACCTTTTTACTGGTGATAAATATGCATTCTAAGTTTAGAACCATTCTTTTGCTTTTCTAGATAAGCATTTCTCTCTTTTATAGCACGCTCTTTTAAAAAACTATCAAAGCTACTGACGTCCTCCCTAGAAAAGAGAACATTTGTATATAGTATACTGAAAATCTGTCTTAGGAATTCATAGATATCCTAGGCCATTAAGAGTTACTGGTCTAGCTGATGTCAGTATTAGAACTTGACATAATATATGGGTTATTAAATTTAGATACTTAAAAACAGGGGGAAAGAATAAATTATCAATCTAAAAAACAGCTTTCTCTTTTGCATATTAGAGACTACTACAGTACCATTGCCTTGAGAAGCATTACTGCTGCAAAGACTATTAGAGATCCTCCTTGTTGAAATTCAAAATGTCTTTTACCATACAAAGTCACAGATCTTGGTTAAGTATATAATGAAGTAATGCACTAGTAATTCAATTTGGGTACATTATGGATTTAAAGGTTTTAATGGGCTGGTTTTGTAACCATCATTTACAAAATTACTCCTAAGGAAAGGTATCTAGAATCTATCCCCTTTTCTAACCTAGTTCATAGTCTTTGGGGTCTTCCTGCCTGCGATCTGTGTTGTACCTCATCCTGCCTCAGAATTACCTTCTTCAAACACAAATGTCTTCACTGGGAAACAAGATGATAGTGAAAGGCTTAGGCTCAAATTCCACAATGCCTAGCCTTTTTTTTTTTTTTTTTTTTGTAGTTGTTATTGTTGTTTGGCAGGCCCAGGCTGGGTTCGAACCCACCAGTTCCAGTGTATGTGGCCAGCGCCTTCGCTGCTGAGCTACTGGGGCAGAGCCACTTAGGCTCAAATTCTTGATCTACAACTTACTAGTCATGGGCAAGTAACCCAATGGCTCTTAAGTCTTAGTCTCTTCATTTAAAACATAAGGCTCGGTGCCTGTGGCTCAAGCGGCTAAGGCAGCTGGCAGGTTGGAATCCAGGCAGACAGCTGAGCTGGCAGGTTGGAATCTATCCCAGGCCCACCAAACAATGACAGCTGCAATCAAAAAAAAAATAGCCTGGCATTGTGGCGGGAGCCTGTAGTCCCAGCTACTTGGGAGTTGGAGGCAGGAGAATCGCTTAAGCCCAGGAGTTGGAGGTTGCTGTGCGCTATGATGCCGACGTACTCTATCCAGGGCAACAGCTTGAGGCTCTGCCTAAAAAAAAAAAAACAAAAACAAAAACCCCATAAGATACCAGTTGAGTACATACAGGTATGTAACAGTTCCTAGCATATACCTAGTAACTATGTAATAAATTTTAAATACTTCCATCATCATAATTATTTCTTCCTAATTAAAACCTTCTAGTGATTCCTCTTGGAGAAACCCAGAGTTTACAAAAAAAAAAAAAAAAAAAATCTGAAGAATAAAACACAAACTCCTTAGTAAGATTTATGAATTTCATCTGGCTTTAACTTCCCTTTTTCAGTTTTCACATCCCACAAAAGCTGCCTATTGTCTAGTATCAGAAAAATCCTCTATTGGTCCCTAAAATTGTTGCCTCTGTTTGGTCTATTCATTGTCTTTAATTTCTTTCTCTTGAGATTTTAGTCATTCTTTTTTCAAAATTCAGCTAACATTTTTTTTGCCTTTCATGAAACATTTCTAGACCTATCTCATGCAATATTAACTGCTGTGTCTTAGGTTCTAGATAATTTTGTCCATACTTTCTTATATCAGATTTTATTATTTGGTTATTATATCGTCCTCAACTACTTAAGGAAAAAAAACAGATTATTTTTCTCTGTAACTCCCTCATTATCCAAGTTAACTAGGTACCTCCCTAATTATCTTAGGTAATGGCCTTCAAACATAGTAAAAGCTCAATAAATGTTTGCTGAAATAAGTATATGTTTTGACTCTGAATCCATTTTCCATTTCCAGACATATAAACTTTTAGAAACCAAATTTGGAGCTAGAACACAAGTTAAGACAGTCTTACTATAATTAACTTTTACTACTATGAGTAAAATGGAACATTAATGTGGACAATATAGAACAATACAAAATAACATCTAGTTCTTTCTTCCTCGCTATAACAATCAAAACATTAAAAAGCAAAAGAGGGGTGGTGCCTGTGGCTCAGTGAGTAGGGCGCCAGCCCATTTACCGAGGGTGACGGGTTTGAACCCAGCCCCAGCCAAACTGGGGTAACAAAAAAAATAGCCGGGCGTGGCAGGGTCCTATAGTCCCTGCTACTTGGGAGGCTAAGGCAAGAGAATCGCCTAAGCCCAGGAACTGGAGGTTGCTGTGAGCTGTGACGCCACAGCACTCTGTGGACAGCAATAAAGTGAGACTCTATCTCAAAAAAAAAAAGCAAAAGAGGAATCTGGGAAGGAGATTTATGTTAAAGTCTGAAAAAGAGGTTGGAACAGATCAGGTTTTTTGGCAATAACATCTTAGTGGTGATTTATAAATACCTGGAAGATACACAGATTTTTCTACTCAATAGCAGCCTAGAGCATATTGTATACTTTTCTCCATACTACACAGATCATTTACCTTGTCATCTCATTCAATGTGCCTACCACTTTTGAAAAACATCATTCATCCATTTAGTAAACTTTCACTGAGCACTGAATTTACTTTGGCACATGATCCTGATTACAGCAAAAACCCAAATAACATAAAAAAGCCTAACTACTTTGAGAAAATAGGCCAGGTGCCATGGCTTGCACCTGTTATCCTAGCACTCTTGGGAGGCTGAAGCAGGAGGACTGCTTGAGTTCTGGATTTCAAGACTAGCATGAGCAAAAAGCGAGACACCATCTCTACTAAAAATAGAGAAATTAGCTGGGGCCTTGTGGCAGGCCTATAGCCCCAGCTATGTGGAAGGTTGAGGCAGGAGGATCACTTGAGCCTAGGAGCTTGAGGTTCCTGCGAGCTAGTGTGATGTGACACATACTCTAGCCAGGGTGACAGAATGAGACTCTCATCTCCAAAAAAACAACAACAACAAAAACAACCTGGGCTTGGCACCCATAGCACAGTGGTTATAGCACTGGCCACATACATGGGAGCTAGTGGGTTCAAACCCCGCCAAACAACAATGACAACTACAACCAAAAAAACAGTTGGGCGTTGTGGCAGGTTCCTATAGTCTCAGCTACTTGGGAGGCTGAGGCAAGAGAATTACTTAAGTCCAAGAGTTTGAGGTTGCTATGAGCTGTGATGCTACAGCACTCTACGAGAGCAACAAAGTGAGACTCTATCTCAAAACAACAACAACCAAAACCTAACTACATTGAGAAAATAAAGTCAGGTCTCTACTGACAATAAGAAATTATGGGCTCGGCGCCTATAGCTCAACCGGCTAAGGCGCCAGCCACGTACACCTAAGGTGGCGGGTTCAAATCCCCAGCCGGGGCCCGCCAAACAACAATGACGGCTGCAACCAAAAAATGGCCAGGCGTTGTGGCGGGCGCCTGTGGTCCCAGCTACTTGGGAGGCGGAGGCAGGAGACTCGCTTGAGCCCAGGAGTTGGAGGTTGCTGTGAGCTGTAATGCCACAGGAACTCTACCCAGGGGGACGGCTTGAGGCTCTGTCTCAAAAAAAAAATAACTTTTGTAAATGTATGTGTTGTTACCTAGTCTAGTAAGTTGTATCTGTTTTCATTCTTAAACTTCTATGTGTATTGAATTTGAGGCATATATGTTTGATATGCTTAAAAAGAGCATTATGTATAAGTAGTATGCTTCCATTTTTGTAAAAAAACAAAAAACACCCTGATCTTTTTTTTGCTACCCCACATACGTGTCTGTGAATGCTTGTATATATATCTGAACTTAGAGAAAGTTGACCATTGATTCAGGGAGTGGGCAAGAGAAAGGAAAGGGAGTATAAAGTTGAAAATTTTGCAAAGTGGAAAAAATACTCATGGTATATAGTGTTAAGTGAAAATACAGACTATTAAATGTTACCTATGATATTATAAACATGTGAAAGTTTAACATGCTTGTAGACAGGGAATACAAAATAGCATGAACAAATGACAGTGTTGACTTGTTATGAGATGGGATTTTGGAGTTTTATTTTGAATTTCTGTTACTTTAATTTTTTATAATAAAATAATTGCAAAAGATTGGTCCCCTTTAATTCCTTAATGAACTTTTTTCTGTCTTTTTGCTAAATGTATTACTTAAAAACACGGTGGTACATATTCAAATATCTGTGAATTGTATGTACAAAACATATGTCTGCTTTAAGACTGCATTGGCTCTTTTTATAGAGACCATGTGAAGAGGTCATCCTAGTATTGACAGTGACTGTGAGTTTTCATCCTGCTTCCTATTTGTAACTGTCAGAGGCATCTGTAAATAATAATAGTTGGTATTTATAAACCCTGTAGTGCTAGTAGTTCTCAATATTTTATGTAATATATTTTTCAATCTTTATTAATTCCATGAGGTATAGTCACTATTATTATTCATTTTGTATATATAAAAACTGAGGCATAGAGTTTTGCTGGAGATCATAATGTAATTGGCTAACCCAGGTTCCATTATCACTTAAACTTGTACTGTTCGACGTATAACATAGGTTAGGAGGTTTTTTTTAATCCAGAAATATTACAATAAATGTTTATATTATCATTTGTGAAAAAAAGCTATCTGGAATTTATGGATGTTAGAGTAATTTGAATTACATTTAAATAAAATTGATGTAAATTACTTCTCAGGAAGCATCAAATTAACTTGTTTCCTAAGAAATAAATTCTTGTTTGAGATCATCTTAAAACATATTTGCAACTCGTGTTTATTTTTTTAGAAAATGCACACTAGATATTTTAAAGCCTACCACCACACCTGGGTAATTTTAACATTTTTTGCAGAGAAGGCAGTCTCACTGTGTTGTCCAGGCTGGCCTCCAACTCTTGGCCCTAGGCCATCCTTATACTTTGGCTTCCCAAATGGCTGGGATTACAGGTGTGCGCCATCATGCCCAGCCTTAAAGAATAAATTTGTGATTTATTGATTTTCTTATTAAAAAGAAAATATAAAGGGGCTGTGCCTGTGGTTCAGTGAGTAGGGCGCTAGCCCCATATACCGAGGGTGGTTGGTTCAAACCCGGCCCCTGCCAAACTGCAACAAAAAAGAATAGCCGGGTTGTGGCAGGTGTCTGTAGTCCCAGCTACTCTGGGAAGCTGAGGCAAGAGAATCATCTGAGCCCAAGAGCTGGAGGTTGCTCTGAGCTGCGAAGCCATGGTACTCTACTGGGGGTGACAAAGTGAGACTGTGTCTATAGAAATAAAAAAAAAAAAAAGGAAATTTAAGGGCAGTTTATGTGTACCTCAGCTGGGAAGGATGCATTAAGGTTGGCAATACCCATCAAGGACAGTAGCCACCATGGCTTCCAATGCTTCAGATGCCTGGCCTCTTTGCTAGGCGCCTGCAGATTCATATTGTTGGAGCACTTGTTGTATCCGTGGGGGTTGCAGTTTTCTATAAGTTTGCTGTGGCTAAACCAAGAAAGAAGGCATATGCAGATTTCTGCAGAAATTATGATTCTGTGAAAGATTTTGAGGCGATGAGGAAGGCTGGTGTCTTTCAGAGTGTAAAATGTTTGGAATATAAAGAATTTCTTTGGGCTGATTTACATAGATGCTTGTCACTGACCTGTGTTCCTGAGTGATGAATATGAGTGATAAATAAACTATTAATACATTAAAAAAAAAGAAAATGTAAGTACATAAATGTAAAATTATAATTTGTATGTAATTTTAAGAGGTGATTTTGAATTCTATATTAGGAAATCAACCACTAAAGAAGACTGATTTTTTTTTTTTTTTTTTTTTTGAGGCAGTTTCACTATGTTGCCTTGGGTAGAGAGCTGTGGCGTCACAGCTTGTAGCAACCCCAAGCTCTTGGGCTTAAGTGATTCTCTTGCCTCAGCCTGCCAAGCAGCTAGGACTATAGGTGCCCACCATTGTTGGAGTTGTCATTGTTGTTTAGCTGGCCTGGGCTGGGTTTGAACCTGCCAGTCTGGGTGTATGTGGCCAGGCACCACCGAAGACTGATGTTTTTTAATATTAACATTCTAATTATTTTACTATGTACTAACTATAGCAAAGGAAAGAAAAAGCAAGGTATCATACATATAGAACTACTAATATTTAACTTACAGAAACGGCATTTTCATGTGGTTTAATCCAATAGTAACAGAATCAGCTTTCCAAAATCAGTTTATGGTACAATCTCTGGTATTTAGCAATTTGGGGATAGCAACAGTTTTTTTTTTTTTTTGCAGTTTTTGACTGGGGCTGGGTTTGAACCCACCACCTCTGGCATGTGGGGCTGGCGCCCTACTCCTTTGAGCTGCCGTCCCCCCCCCCTTTTTTTTTAAAGTCAGAGTCTCAAGCTGTTGCTCTGGGTAGAGTGCTGTGGTGTCATAGCTCAACAGCAACCTCCAACTCTTAGACTCAGGCTATCCTCTTGCTTCAGTTTGTCTATTTTTATTAGAGACGTGGTCTCTCTTTTGCTTGAACTTGTGAGCTCAAGCTATCCACCGCCTCTGCCTCCCAGAGTGCTAGGATTATAGACGTGAGCCACTGTGCCTAGCCTTGATAGTAACAGTTTTTTTATGTGAACTTTCCAAACCCACATCTATTTTCTTAAACTTTGGGACTATTTACAATGTTATTTTAATTTCATTTATGTCATCTTTATGGTCTCCTAGAAGTATTAGCTGGCTGCATTTGACCAAAGATAGAACCTTCTTTGACCACTGTAAGTTCTTTGAAGTCAAAGATTATATGTGTCATCTTTCATCTCACAACATGTCTTATAAATTTAAGTTTTCAAATACTGACGTGCATACTATACACTTATAAGCAAAAATTAAAAACATTTTAAATGAGGCAGGGCGCGGTGGCTCATGCCTGTAATCCTAGCACTCAGGGAGGCCGAGGCAGGTGAATTGCCCTGAGCTCACAGGTTAGAGACCAGCCTGAGCCAGAGTGAGATCCCATCTCTAAAAATAGTTGGGTGTTGTGGCAGGCGCCTATAGTCCCAGCTACTCAGAAGGCTGAGACAAAGAGGATCACTTGAGCCCAAGAGTTTGAGGTTGCTATGAGCTACGATGCAGTGGCACTCCACCAAGGGTGACAGAGTGAGACTCTGTCTGAAAAAAAAAAAAGTGATTAAGGCACCAACCACATACACCAGAGCTGGCAGGTTTGAATCTGGCCCAAGCCTAACAAAAAACAACAATGACGGCTCGGCGCCTGTGGCTCAAGCAGCTAAGGCGCCAGTCACACCTAAGGTGGCGGGTTCAAATCCAGCCTGGGCCTGCCAAACAACAATAATGGCTGAACCAAAAAATAGCTGGGCGTTGTGGCGGGCACCTGTAATCCCAGCCACTTGGGAGGCTGAGGCAGGAGACTCGCTTGAGCCCAGGAGTTGGAGGTTGCTGTGAGCAGTGAAGCCAGGGCACTCAACCCAGCGGCTCAGCTTGAGGCTCTGTCTCAAAAAAGAAAAACAAAAAAACAAACAAAAAAAACAATGACAACTACAACCAAAAAAATAGCCAGATGTTGTGGTGGGCACCTGTAAGTCCTAGCTACTTGGGAGGCTGAGGCAGGAGAATCGCTTAAACCCAGGAGTTTGAGGTTGCTATGACCTGTGATGTCCTGACACTCTACTGAGGGCGATAGCTTGAGGCTCTGCCTCAAAAAAAAAAAAAAGTTTCATAATTTCCTATTAACCACAAATATAGAATGATAAAATGAAACCCTATGTTTCTATTACCTGGTTTTGACAAACTGAATGGTTTTCAGCATTTGAAACATCCTGAATAACTTCTCATTTCTTTTTTTTTTTTAATTTTTTTATTTCTTATAGCATAACTGTGTACATTAATGCAATCATGGGGTACAGTGAGCTGTTTTCTTTTCTTTTTCTTTTTTGGCCGGGGCTGGGTTTGAACCTGCCACCTCTGGTATATGGGGCTGGTGCTCTACTCCTTGAGCGACAGGCTCCACCCAGTGTGCTGTTTTCATAGACATTTTGAAATACTCTCATCAAACTGGTTAAGATACCCTTCATGTCATTTTCTTAGTGGCCACCACAATGGCTGGCTATTTTTTGTTGCAGTTGTCGTTGTTTGGCAGGCCTGGGCTGAATTCGAACCTGCCAGCTCTGGTGTACGTGGCTAAGCACCCTTAGTGACTGAGTTACAGGCACTGAACCTTAAGTTTTTCTTTACCTTAACCATTCCCCTCCCTAACCCATATTCATACCATGTGCTTTTCTCCCATGTTATCTATTTGTTAAAAAAATTAAGTCATTTTTCCAAGAGAACTTTCCACAGTATTGATTTGGTTGATTGAATCTTCATTAAGGTATTTGACATATTCCTTTACCCTTTTATTTCCCACACATTAGAACAAAGTATAGAGAAGTGGTTCTCAACTTTGGGCTGAAACTTTAGAATTATCTGGGAGCTTCTAATTATCTTGGTTCTCAGGCCATATCTCAGATCAATTAATCAGAATCCATGGGATAAATTCTAGGCATCAGTTATTTAAAAAATTTATCAAATATTTCAGCTGTACCCAAGATGAGAGCTTGCATTGGTAGGGCTTGATAGAGAAACTTTAGTGGACCACAGTTCAGCCCTTAACAGGGTCTTCAATAAAAAAAATTATTATATATATGTGTGTGTGTGTGTATATATATATATATTTTTTTTTTTTTTCTTTTTTGAGAGAGAGTCTCAAGTTGTCACTCTGGATAGAGTGCTGTGGCATCATAGCTCATAGTACTCTTCAACTCTGGCTCAAGTGGTTCTCTTGCCTCAGTTTTTCTTTTTTTTTTTTTTTTTGCAGTTTTGGCCAGGGCTGGGTTTGAACCTGCCACCTCTGGCATATGGGGCTGGTGCCCTTCTCCTTTGAGCCGCAGGCGCTGCCCAGTTTTTCTATTTTTAGTAGAGACAGGATCTCCCTTTTGGTCAGTCTGGTCTTGAACTTGTGAACTTAAGCAATCTACCCACCTCGGTCCCCAAGAGTGCTAGGATTACGAGCATGCGCCATCATGCCTGACCTGTATTTCATATTTAGACACATACCTTCAGTTTTAAAAAAATGTGTCCATATGTACATAACAAAGTGAAATAAGCTAGGTACAGAAAGACAGTAATGGCATATTCCCACTTAATGGGAATACAAAAGAATCAAACTCTACAGTGGTAGTTAACAGGACTAGAGGGTAGGAGGAATGAGGGGATGTTGGACAAAGAGAAGATATTTGACAAAAGGAATAAATGATAAGTAAGGTGATAATATATGTTAATTAGCTTGATTCAGTCATTCAACACTGTATATGTACCTGATACCATAACATCACTGTGTACCCCATAATTATATGTGATTATAATTTATCAAAAAATAGGAAAAAGATACATGTAATAATTTAGCAGTTTAAGTGTGTAATTTAATGGCAGTAAGTACATTTACCATGTTGTACCACTATCACTGCTATTTTGCTCTAAAGAGAAACTACTTTTTTTTTTTTTTTTTGAGACAGAGCCTCAAGCTATCCTCCTGGGTAGAGTGCTGTGGCATCACAGCTCACAGCAACCTCCAACTCCTGGGCTCAAGTGAGTCTCCTGCCTCAGCCTCCCAAGTACCTCCCAAGTAGCTGGGACCACAGGCGCCCGCCACAACGCCTAGCTATTTTTTGGTTGCAGCTGTCGTTGTTTGGCAGACCTGGGCTGGATTTGAACCTGCTACCTTAGGTGTATGTGGCTGGTGCCTTAGCCACTTGAGCCACAGGCACCAAGCCGAGAAACTACATGTTAAGCTGTAACTCCTCATGATTCTTCCTCCTACCGTGTTTCCCCGAAAATAAGACACTGTCTTATATTTATTTTTTCTCAAGAAGACCCACTAAGGCTTATTTTCAGAGGATGTCTTATTTTTATTAAGTATAATACAACAATCTACATTTATTCAAATACAGTTAAGTCATCTTCTGGAACCTGACAGGGGGAGACAACCTTGTTGATGGGGCTGGTGCTAGTGATGC